>VMDR010033652.1:0-11293 GCA_007922815.1 Macrotus californicus
GATGTTATTTCTCTAGAATTTTGCTATGCAGAAGAAGAGAGATTAGGGTATGGACAAATTTGGGATATGTTCTGTTGTGATTGTAAATTTTTACAAACCTAAATAGTAAGTAGTATAACAAAGTAACAAGTCCCCAGTAGAGGCTTGGGATGGAGGTCCTTACAAAATGATGAGATCCTGGGAGAAATGGGCCTTGCAAGTACTGCATACTTGTTTTTCAGACAGCGAATCCCAAGTCAGTTTCACCTTAGGTGGTGATGGTTCCATGTGCCTCTTGTGGGAATGTGAAGGAAAATACAACAAACAGAAGGTTTTCTTTTCTGGAATGTTTCCTTCAGGATGGCCCCAGAAGTCGCAGCTGTTGAGAGGAAAGGGGGGTACAACCAGCTCTGTGACCTCTGGGCAGTGGGGATCACCGCCATAGAACTTGCTGAGCTCCAGCCTCCTATGTTTGACCTGCACCCAATGAGGTCAGTGTGTCCTAGTTCAAGAACCTGACATTTAAATAAGGGGATTTCATGAACGAATAATACGCGTTGTCTTGCTTTACCTTATTTTGGGTTAAGAGTAATAGAATTTAAGTTGTATATTAACATGAAGTCTTAAAATGCCATGTCATGATTTGCTGTTGATTTTTTCAGAGCATTATTTCTAATGACGAAAAGCAATTTTCAACCTCCTAAACTAAAGGATAAAATGAAGTGGTGAGTATCTTTGTGTTATTTACTTTTATAGTTACGAGGGAAAAAAAATCATTGAAAATGAAAAGTTTAATTTTTTAAATTTCATAGGTCAAATAGTTTTCATCATTTTGTGAAAATGGCACTTACCAAAAATCCAAAAAAAAGACCTACAGCTGAAAAGTTATTGCAGGTATTACTTTTGCCTTGAGCTCTATCTTTTTTCAAAAGATAAATGTCATTCAGTCAGATTTCTAATAAGCGTTCTGTGTTTTATCATTTTATCTTTGTAGCACCCATTTGTCACACAACCTTTGACACGGTCTTTGGCAATTGAACTCTTGGATAAAGTGAATAATCCCGATCATTCCACTTACCATGATTTTGATGATGATGATCCTGAGGTAGGAACTATTGTTACTAACTAGGATATATAACATATTTGTATGTACATTCCACAATCAGTTTTTTAAAATTCTGAACCTGTTTTCAGTAAAGCTGGTTTAAGTAAAAAACTATTGAGGGGTCCTGGCCAGTATGACTGAGTTGGTTGGAGCATCATCCCGTGGACCAAAATATTGTGGGTTCAATACCTGGTTGGGGCACTTACCCAGGTTGCAGGTTCGATCCCCAGTCAGGGTGTGTACAGGAAGGTGGCCAATTTATGTTTCTCTCTCACACTGATGTTTTTTATCCCCCTTCCCTCTCTAAAAGCAATGAAAAAAAAATGTCCTTAGGTGAGGATGAAAAAAGAAGAAAAACTGTTGAGGGAACAACCAACTCTGACTTAATCTCTCCTAGAGAAGTCATGTGCTAGATTTTTCTTCTTGGCTATAGATGGCTGTTGTCTGAAAGTGGCAAAGGCAGAATCATCTAACCCACTTGCTGAAATTACTGTAGTTATTTTAAAGTAGTCATTGTAGATGAAGTTGCTAAGTAAATCATCCACTGTAAAAGAGATTGCAAATGAGAAGCACATAAACAAGATGTTAGGATATACTTAAAATTTCTATTCACTTTTCTTCTCACAAAGAACCCTTATACAACCTCATGAATTATTAGTGGTTAGTAAGAAAAACAGGATTTTTTTGGTGACTAAAACCCTTATTGTCCACTATGGAAGTGTTTAAAAACGAACCACTGTGGTTGTTGAATGAAATAACTGTAATGCTATGGAAGCATTGATATTAATGAAAGCCTACTTCTGTTGGCATATTTAACATTCCTAGCTCAGCTAATAATAATAGTGGCACCAGAGATAAACTCACTGTATGTGACGTGGCAGAATTCTGTTAGTGGGTCTGTAACTGAAATGGATAGCCTCAACTTGACTGACTTTATGGAAGGTACTTAAAAGTGGTGCACATCTCATTGATGATGCTGTAAGAGTGGTAGCTCTCGGTGGTCAGCAGAATGGTCGCGGATTATCTTAAATCAGAGAGAAACTTTCTATCAATTCACCATCTAGCTTGCTGTCTTTATACAGCTGATTAAATAAAGCTATCTGTCCTTTTCTTAAAGGTCTGGAAAGGAGTTTGGAAACATAAAACTTTAAAAATGTAACTTCTTATTGACCTTATGATTATACTAGGGAGAAAGTTGGTTTTTGTTTTGCTTGGTTCTGTTTTTTAAAAACTCTTCTGTGATTCAGTCCTCAGTTTATATGGCAGTGCAGGACTTTAGCAATGACATGTGAGCTGAAACCCTGCAAAGCAATCTTAGTAACCAGTGGGGGGATTGTAATTATTTTGTGACCTTAAAAAAATGTCAAAACATTAAAAACTCTCTTACTAGCAGTTTTAAATGTATAGGGAAATGGAAAAAAATAGTAGAACTCATATTTATTTAGTATACTGTTTCCTTGTTTTAAAAAAATACTTTTATAGATAGTTTAAATATCACGCAGTCTATTTCCTGAGTAGATTGCACAGTGCTGGCCTTTTTCATATAACTTTATGACAGAGTGAGTACCTTTTCTGAGCCTTGGTGTGCATATCACATTCCTTTCTAAGTTTGGACAGGCTTCCAACATTTTATCTTCTGCATTTTCAATGCATGAAATATCTCAGTATCCCTGTAATAGGAAGTTTTTTGCTGGCGCCACTCCTTCTGAGGTATCTTCATCCTTTTTATCCCAACTACAGTACTTTCTTCATTCGTGTCAGTAAATTCACCGGAGCTTCGTTTGCTCAATTCCTGTAGCTGTGTGTCTGCAGAACAGTGACCACATCAACTCTGTCGCCGTCAGCTGTTTTCTTCCATAACTCCACTTATGTTTGACTTAAATTTCACTTCTAACGCTATCCAGGATTACCGCTTTTCACTTCTTTGCATCAGTTGCATCAGTTTTATCTGTGTTTGCTAATTCCTACACTGAGTTATCATTTTTTGCAAAAATGGCACAAGTGTATAATCAGTAGGAGACAAGGAGGCAGCACAAGTACACACTTTGCTGCTTGTGTGTGAACTGATAACAGATGCTCAGTGAGCACACACAGACAGGTTTTGAAAGAAGTGATGTGAATTAACAGTAAGGAGGCTTCATCCCCACTCCACTTATACCCCAGAATTCTCGGAAAGTGGCAAAAACAGAAAGATTTTTAAAGTAAAAGGAAAGAAAATAGAGGGCTGTTCCTACAAGAAAAACCTAAAGGGAGAAAATTGTGTTTACTAAGTAAAAGGACCATAAATCGTTAACACATTTAGCATTATTTCATTTCATTTATCTCAGTCTTTTTGAAATAAGTTGAGGCAAATTTTTTTTAATTACAATTTTTCTCCGCAACTGGGAAAGTTAGCTGTAGGTTTTGAACAGCTATTGAATTATTGCAATATTGAATTTTGAATATTTATTTATATTTAATTAAGAGAACCTTTGTTGAGAACCTGCTGTGGATAAATACATCCCTAATCTTGAGAAGCTCCCAGTTTGAGAACTGAATAGTTCCAATTTGTGGTTGCCTTTAAAAAAAATATTGGCAAAGTTGTACTTCATTCCCATTTTTACATAAAATGAAGTATTTATTTCATATTTGAGTAATTTTGTGGACCAGATTATGATCTAATGCTATGCCATGGATTTTGTTCTTTCCTAGCCTCTTGTTGCCGTGCCACATAGAATTCACTCAACAAGTAGAAACGTGAGGGAAGAAAAAACACGCTCAGAGATAAACTGTAAGTATGTGCTATACACAGTTTATAATTTAACATTGACAAGTAAGATTTCTTTTTTTTTCTTTTGTATAAGAAATATTTATTGAGTACCTATTATATGTCAATATTTACTCTTTGTCACCATTCTAGTAAATGAGATGCAGGAGTAACAAAGCAGATACAAAAGCCCTCTACTCAACTATATAAATAAATTATAAGGAATGGTAGAAGATAAATACTACTTTAAAAAATAGAGCAAAATAAAGGATCAGAAATGTTGACTTAGGGTTACAGAGATTCAAATTTAAATAAGTTTATAGAAGACCTCACTAAGAATGTTCCATTTGAGCCAAGACTTAAAGAATGAAAGGGGGGTTGCTATGTGGATGTCTAAGAAAAAAGAATTTCAGGCAGAGGGAATAGTCATAGCAAAGTCCCTAAGGGGACATTATGCTTGGAATGTTGTAGAAACAACGAAGGAGTTGTAGGGCCGGAGTGGAGGGAATGAAGGGGGAGAATGGGAGGAAATGAGGTCAGAGCGGTAGGTGAAGTGGAAAGGGAGTCAGGCAGGTATATGTAGTTAGTATAAAGGTTTCAGATTATTCTCTGAAGGAAATAGGGGGACATTTGAAAACTTGAAGCTAGGTTTGAGGTAGTATGACTCATATTTTAAAACAACCTCTCCCCCCATTTTATTGAGAGTCTGACTTACATGGGGCCAGGCTGAAAGCAAAGACTTGGGTAGGAGGCTACTGCAGTAGCCCTAAGTAGAGAAGATGATGGCGTGCACTAGGGTGCTAGAGGTGAAATGTGGTGCCAGGAAACTTGTTGATAGTTTTGAAGATAGAGTAGCCACGATGATTTTTTGAAGGATTGGCTGTAGGTCTTAAGAGAAAGAAAGGATCCGAGGATAAATATGAATTTTTCTGGTTTGAACATTTAGATAGTTGGAGGACAAGTAAGATTTTGAGTTGTAGTTTTGTTACAGCATTTTTGCTTTATTTTCTTCCAAGTAGTTCTTTTTATTAAATTCTTATAAAGGTAAAGTTTAATTAAGGCAGTAAAAATTATATTTTCCTTGTTCCTAAGGAATTTTTGGTAGTAGGAGGGGTGTGTATTTGTGTTATTATTTGGGAAGAGGAACAAAATCCCTAGAATGGGCATTACAGAAGAAATCATAGCAGTGCTTCTTAAACTTTTATGTGTGCATGTCACCGAGAGAACTGGTTAAAATGCAGGTCCTGATTTCAGTAGGTCTGGGATGGGACCTGAGGTTGTTACTTCTAACAAGTTCCCAGGGTATGTAGATGCTGATGGTGCAGGGGCCAGTCTTTGAGTATCAAGAAGAGGTAGAGGTCTGCAAACTGGCTGAACATCTGAATAACTTGAGGGCCTTTAAAAATGGATTCTCAAGCCCCATTTTTCCACAGATCCTGATTCAGTAGGTCTTGGGTCAACCCAGGATTCTACCATTTAAAATAGCTCTCCATGTAATTCTTACAGACAGCCAGGTTATGGACTCATCAGGACAGACCATTCATTCACATGAGATCTAATACTGTCAACTTATTAATGATAAACTGCCAACAGGAATCCTTGGAATAATAGTGCCTTAACTTTTTTCTTCTTGGAAGCATTAATTCCCTATGACTGAAAATGCTAATTAGTACAATCAGGCTTATGATAACACTTCTCTGTGAGCTGAAGATTTATCCTTAGGGACCTGGAATCCAAAATGACCTTAGGGAAATTAGGTAATGTGCTAACCTAAGACAACTGCTTAAGAAAACATTCCCGAGTTCTGGCCAAGATGCAGGTGTAGGTAGAAATGCTTTCCTTCCTCACACAACCAAAAGAAGGATAACGGCCAATTTAAAAACAATAAACAACCAGAGAGCCAGAGAATCAAATTGCATGGAACTCTGACAACCAAGGAATTAAAGAAACATTCATCCATACCCGTATGGGGGCGGAGACCAGTAGCACGGAAGAGGTGGGGCTGGCTGAATGAGAAACTAAAGACACAAAACCACTAGCAGCATTGTTCCCTCTCGGGCCCCTCCCACACATACTGCACCACAACACAGCAAAGCAGGTTGCCTTGCCCTGGCAGATACCTAAGGCTCCGGCCCCCTAAACCTAACAAGTGCTCAAAAACAAAGAAACATGGCCCAAATGAAAGAACAGATCAAAACTCCCAAAATAGAACTAAGCAATGAAGAAAAAGCCAGCCTATCTGATGAAGGGTTAAAAACACAGGTAATCAGGATGCTCACAGAATTGATTGAGCTCATTCACAAAATGAAGGAAGAAATGAAAGCTACACAAAGTGAAATAAAGCAAAATATACAGGGAACTAACAGTAAAGGGAAGGAAACCGGGACTCAAATCAACATTTTAGAGCAGAAGGAAGAAACACTCAACAAGAATGAAGAAACAAGAATTCAAAAAAATGAGAAGAGGCTTAGGAACCTATGGGACAACTTTAAATGTTCCAACGCCTGAATCATAGGGGTGTCAGAAGAAGAAGAGGAAGAGCAAGAAATTGAAAACTTATTTGAACAAATAATGAAGGAAAACTTACCCAATCTGGTGGAGAAAATAGACTATCAGGAAGCCCAGAAAGTCCCAAAGAAGTTGAATCCAAGAGGACCACACCAAGACACATGATAATTAAAATGCCAAAGGTTAAAGAGAGAATCTTAACACATTGCATACCGCTCACGAGTTTTCGCATGTTTCGCACGCCATCTGTTAAGGGCCACTCACGAGTTTTCTCGTTTTTCACGCACCATCTGTTATGGACCTTAGATGTCAACACACTGTCTTGTCCACATCGAATGAAGCGATCTCATTGGTGGAAACCGTGCAGGTCATTCTACGAAAAACTATATAATTGCACGAACCCATAAAGCATTGCAGTTACATTGTATTTTGGTCATTCCAATAGTCTTCGTCTTCAAGTTCCTGGTGCTTTTAGAAATGCCCCCTCTCAGAAAAAGGAAGGAAACCAATGAAACTGATACACTTCCAGGGTATTTAACGATAATTTATCAGATATTCCTAGTGAGATTGAAGATGCGGATGACTCTTTTGACGATTCCGGAGATGATCTGTAGTTATAATGATTTAAATAACGTGCAGTTTGCCCCAAAACGAGCGGTCCCTGGCATATGTCTTAGAGATTTCT
Source organism: Macrotus californicus (assembly GCA_007922815.1). Lineage (NCBI taxonomy): Eukaryota > Metazoa > Chordata > Mammalia > Chiroptera > Phyllostomidae > Macrotus > Macrotus californicus. Next base: position 7,024 of record VMDR010033652.1, read on the forward strand.
GTGCGGTACGCAAAGAGTTAAAAGCAGTAAGGGAAAACCAGAGAGTAACCTGCAAAGGGGTTCCTATAAGACTGTTAGCTGATTTCTCAAAAGAAACTTTGCAGTCAAGAAGAGAGTGGCAAAAAGTATTTAAAGTGTTGAAAAACAAAGACCTATAGTCAAGATTACTCTATTCAGCAAAGCTTTCATTTAGAATGGAAGGACAGATAAAATGCTTCCCAGACAAGGTAAAGCTAAAGGAGTTCATCATCACCAAGCACTTATATGAAATGTTAAAGGGACTTACTTAAGAAAAAGAAGATTAAAAACTATGAACATAAAAATGGCAACAAACATAACTATCAACAACTGAATCTAAAGAACAAAAACAAACTAAACAAACAAGTAGAACAGGAACAGAATCATAGATATGGAAATCATCTGGAGGGTTATCAGCAGGGAGGGGAAGGAGGAAAATAAGGCAAAAGGTACAGGGAATAAGAAGCATAATTGGTAGATACAAAATAGGGGGATATTAAGAAAGTATAGGAAATGGAGAAGCCAAAGAACTTAACATGCACAAACCATGAGCATGAGCTAAGGGAGGGGTTGCTGAACGGGTGGGGGGGTACCAGGCAGACAGGGGCAAAAGGAAAAAAATGGAACAACTATAATAGTATAATCAGTAAAATACACTTAAAGAAAAAGAAAGAAGACATTCCCAATTTTTGACTAGGTTAGTTATAATAACAATACATTTTATACTTGAATTAAGATGAATTCATCTGTTTTATCTTAAAAGCTAAATGCGGTAAGTAGGGGCAGGCACTATTGCCATTTAATAAAAAACAAAAAAGAAATGCAGAGATGAACAGATTTGCCTGTGGGATGGAGTCATACACTAACTTAATAGCAGGTCGTACATCTCTCAACTTCCAGCCCAGTGTCCTTTCGTAAACAGTGTTCCATTTCAGAAAACATCTCAGCACACTTGTGTGGCCTTAAAACTGGATGTTTATAGTGAACCTTGTTTTGAACTTATGGCTGGACCATGCACTGTGTATTAAGTTCTTAGACAAAGTTTTGAGCATTGAAAGGAGAAAACTCTTGAAAGAAAGCACAAAGCATTGTGCAAAAAGCCCAGGACTGGGATTTGGCACTTTTTTGCCAGTGATTAGTTTGTGTGATCATTATTAAGGGTAATTATAAAATTACCCTAAAGCTCCTCTGAAGCCACATGATTTAAATTTGCTAATTTCCCCCCAAAGTAATTTTTCTGAAAATGATAACATTTGTGCATGAGTACTTCCCATTATTTTTTAATATACAAAAAGTAATTACAGGATCTCTGTCATTTTTTTAATAATACAAAAGGTGATTGGAGATGTCTTTGTAGTTGATTTAGAAAACTTTGTGTTGAGTACCATTGAAAATCTAAATTAAAGTACTTATCTTGTTATCTGATTCTATTTAAAAAATTACATTTTCAGGTCCTTTTTGCAAAGGGCACTTATTTCTGGACCATTGTTCACTAGTTTATATCATTGATTTCTCAACTCCTAACTGCATAGACATGTATATGCTCTTTGAAACTAGATACCTGTACCCGAATTTTTCTGATTCTGATATTGCCCTCCTTTTGGTGGGAGTAGGTGAAACATGATGGACATTTTCCCTTCTCCCCTGTCTGCCAGTAAGAAAGTTGTCCTTTCCCTCTAGTATGTTGAGGTAGCAACAGAATTGAAACCATTGTGGGTTTGGTATTTGAGGCTTTTAAATCTTACACAATGTTCTGATCCCAGTTGATTTAGAATGTTTTATGATTTTATGTAAGATGATGTATTGAATAGTCAGTAATGCTGTTGACTTTTTTTACAAAGACAGGCTTTGGAAAAATAATTTATTTTATTGTTTCTCTTGAACATGTTTTATGTTTATAATTACATAGTGTCTCTCCTTGCAACCAGGGTTTCCTCTTCATTAAACTAAATGCTGTTTAGGTGGCATACATGTAACAACTGACTCATTTGCAGAAAGATGTTACCTTTTTCCTCTTAGGAGGTCCCTTCTACCTTTAGTTAAATGTGACAAAGGCTTGCTTTTAGAAGAAGTAATTCTGGGGCTCTTGTCTGCCCTAGTAGGATCAGTTTTGACCTGTAATGGCTAATGAAGGCTCAACAGGTGATAATGAGCTATCTCAAAGACGCTAAAAAGGAGTTTTCATCTGGGTATTAAAAGATAAGTTTATGATGTGTTGCTTGACATACATTCAAGGATATGGTAGGGGAAACAAGATCAAGACCAATATACAATTACAGATAAGTAGGAGTTTTTGACATTAAGAGCATCATAAACAGCACTGCAGCCTGAGATGATTGACCAACAATTATTTGAACTATAGTTGGAAGATCCTGTGGCAGAAGCTTGTCATACCTTCAGGGAATTTGAAGAGAACAAAAGAATAATACCAGAGTAAGACACAAAGAATGAGTCTCCATAGGGACTTGGCTATACAGGCCCCCCTTTCTGGGAATGCATTCCCCAGAGTACAGGAGTATTGAATATCTGATACAGTTAGGGTTCTGTCCTTGTTATAGAGGTTATTCTAAGACAACATCTCTGCATCCCTGTAGCCAGTGATCATACAGTCTGGTAAGGAAAATAAGCATGTTCATGTGTGACAATAACACAAGGCAGATGGGTGCAGAAACTGTCCTCATGTAACTTCATTAAAGATTTAATTTTGCTTTTTGATGACAAGTGTAGATGAAAGCTGTTCAGTACACCTCTATCGAGGTGATGTATGTATTATTTATAATACCTTACTAAAAGTTATTTTGTAATCTTTGATGTGTGATCATACGTGAACAGGTATAAGAAACCCATTATTGAGGAGCCTACTTATCTTCAAGGGCCAAAAATTGATACCTAGTCCATTAACAGCTATAAAGTCACACACAGACTTACAGGGCTGTGTTTCACAACCTTTTTTACTAGTGCCTAATATTACAAAATGTTTTAATCTCATGTTCTCCTTTAATTGCTATTAACATTCACAATTAAACATACATTAAGCTAAAATCAAAATAATTGTAAAAGTGATGGTACTTTGAAATCTCACTCATTTTGCCCACCTTGACTGAGAATAGCAGTTTTGGCTGAAGCTTTTACTAGTTGAACTGTAATGTTTTATATTTATGTCTGCTTTTATCTCATTGCACTTGAATGTTGTACCCAGGCTATAAAATCAGATAATGATATTGAGATACTTTATTGAAATTAAGTAAAGGTAGTGAAACTTCAGTATATTAGAACAGCAAGGAAAAAGATGAATGCAGTTTGTTAACTTATGTCTGCTCTAGATACTTTATACTTGAGCTATAGGAGTGTATTAGTTATTTATTACTAGATAGCAAATTATCCTAGAATTTAGCAGCTTAAAACAATGAACATTTATTATTTCACTCATATTCGGAGGGTCAGGAATCCAGGACAACTTAACCAGTGGTTCTGGCTCAGGGTTTGTCGTGAAGTTAAAATCATAATGTCAGCTGTGACCGCAGTCATTTAAAGGCTTCACTAGGCTGGAGGATTTGCTTCCAAGGTTACTTACATAACTGTTAGTCTCAGGCTTCAGTTCCTTGCCATGTAGCCTCTTCGTAGGACTGGACACAGCATGACTTCCTCCAGAGCAAGTGATGCAATAGAGAGAGCCCAAGACAGGAGCCTCATCTTGGAAGCGATGTGCCATCACCCTGCCCTATTCATTTAGTCACAGAGACCACCTGGGGCTGTCGCAAGGGGCCACATAAGTTCACGAACACCAGGCCGTCGTGCAGACTGGCTTCCAAAAGCACTCTGCCCCAGTTGCTGTCTGCCCACTTCAGTCCTCAGTTAAGATTGTCTCTATTTTATGCTGGGTCACAATGAAGTAGCAAGTTCATCCTGACTATAACATAATTTTGCTAATTATCTTCTTTTTTACTATCGAAAAGGCCTATTATTAACAGATTGGGCTTTAACAGTTTAGACTTTCTTGGACTTTTTCTAGCTAACAGATTATTTAAATCTTTAGATTGTGAGTAATATAGGGTAGATACTAAAATTAAATGTGTCTTGCAATACAGTAACTATTTAAATTAGTATTATTAAGAATAAAGAAACAGATCATGGCTTTACTTTTTTTTCTTTTTTAGTTGGCCAAGTAAAATTTGATCCACCCTTAAGGAAGGAGACAGAACCACATCATGAACTTGTAAGTAGTTTAGTCTTAGAATGTTAACATTGAAAA
>VMDR010033653.1:0-11290 GCA_007922815.1 Macrotus californicus
AAAAAATCAGACAACAAGTTTGCTGCGCTGATTGTCTCTTTCTTTCTCTTGAACCCTTGGAGGCTGTTTTAGAGTTATTAACTGGCCTTATAACGTCTCAGGAATAGGGAAGCCTGAGAGAGGGAGAGAAATGGGGAACTGCTGGTCGACGGAGAAGGCAGAACACACACTGTCTTAGAGGTGCAGCTTACGGCACCCCCAGAAGTACAGTAGTTCCATCAGAGGTCACTGATCACAGATCACCACAGCAAATGTAATAACAATGAAAGGTTTGGGGAGAATTGCCAAAATGCGGCCCAGAGACGCAGCGTGAGCGAATGCTGTAGGAAAAATGGCGCCGACAGACTTGCTGGACACAGGGCTGCCACAAACCTCCAGTTTGTAAAAAGCACAGTGTCAGAGAGTCACAATAAAGTGAAGGGCCATCAAATGTGATATGTGTATATGTACGACATGAATGTCTGTGATAAGTGTGTGTGTGTCCTGGATATTTCTCCGGACCTTGGCACAGAATTGAGACATGCTGCACTCTGGGTGCCCACAGAGCCCTCTGGGTCCAGTGAGGACCTGCTGAGTCAGGCCGGTTCCCAGGGAGAGAAGAAGCGGCCTTGTGCACCTAGAAGGCATCTTCCGTCCAAATGCAGATAACTGTCATGTCGAGAGATCCAGGGCTCTGCTAATGCTGAGCATCTGGGTCTCCTGGGAGTTGTGGCTTCGTGGGTCCTGCTTTGGGAAGTGAGAGGAGCCACATGGAGAGCTGTTGCAGACTCAGCTGGGCTTAGTGCAGTAAAAACCCCTTTCTCAGGTCCTGAAGTCTTCCCATATCCTGCCAGCTCCCAAGTGGAAGGAAGGCAGGAACAGTTTGGTTGCATCTTAGGGATCATTTACTTTCAAACAAGAAACCCATTCAGACTAACTTAAGCAAAAAAAAAAAAAAAAGAGGAGAGTGATTTGTTACATAAAAAAAATGCAAAAAAAACCCTAGAAATTCAAACTAACTTGAGACAAAAAAAAAGAGAATTATAAGAAAAACAACTAACAGCCAAACTAATTTAAGCCAAAAGGGGTTCTGTATTTTAACAATACAGATAACAAAAACTTCCCACCAAAGGGGAATGTATTTTTAGAATACAAGAGTCCAGGGGCAGGAAGTATAAGAGATTGAAGTCAGTGTGGGAGGATCAGAGGTTGAGATTACACGCCTCTGTCTCCTGACTGCTCAGTCTCTGCCCTGTTCCTTTCTGAGTTATTTGCTACATTCTCCTCTGTCTGCAGATTAATCTCCATGCTTCTCCATTGTCCTAAAAGGTGGCTGCCTCTTGACTTTGAATCACATCCCATCTTGTATCCCGATTCTGCATCCCCAAGGACCATCAGCTTGGCTAGGCTTAAGTCAAGAGTCCACCAAGCAGTATTATGGGAGCAGTATTATTTCATAAGGGGCTGGGACAGACCAGGCATTTTTACTCATTTGTTTGCTCAGTACATGTTTAGTGAGAACCTACTCTGTGCCAGACACTCTTAAGGGCTGAGAACAGAGCAGGGAGCAAAACAAAGTCCCTGCCCCCATGGAGCTCGCATCCTGGACTGCCAGACATCTCTCTTGCAGGTGAGGAGTCAGCGTCAGCAGCCCAGTTGATCACAAGGCCCAGGTGGGCAGTTTTCAGTGTCTGTGTTCAGTTGCTCCCGGAAGGTAGCTGTGGTGTCTCATGATCTTTGGACAGGCCTCCCAGCAAACGATTCTGAAGGCAATCAGTCCTATCATTTGTGGCGTTCTATGAGACTACACTTTGAGGCACTTCTCATCTGAATTCACACTCCTGGATAGCTTTTACCCTTTGCTAGGAGAGTCCTGTCTTTGGGAAACAGTTATTAAAAATGAGTCCCAGGAGGTTATCATCTCTTTCCAGGCCAGAGAAATCAGCAGAATAGATGGGTGGGGATCTTTATTCTCATCCTCCAACAGGCACGGTGGCCTCTTCCTGGGCAAGGACAGGCTAGGACAGCCATGCACGAGTGTAGAGACCATTCGTTCACTTGACCAATGTTTTCTGAGCTGCTTCTTCCCGCCATGTCCTGGGCTGGGTACGGAGGATGCAATGGTGTACAAAAGGGTCATGGTTCCTGCTCTCAGGCAGTGAAGAGGTGAGTGAGGGAAGTAGAAGCATAAGGCATTAGGGCAGAACAAGCTGCACCGAGAAAGAGAAATGAAGAGCCCACTTCAGCGTGGTAGTCGGTCAAGGTGAAGGGTTCGCGAGCAGGTGACATTGAAACAGAGACATAAAGGTTGAAAAGAACCCGCTGTGCAAGGGCAGGGGTGAGACGGTGTCCAGACAGAGGACAGAGAGTTCAAAGCAGGTATTAGAGAGTCTGAAACAACTCAGGAAAGGCCAAGATGAATCAGCCTTTACAGGAAGGTACTTAAAAGTACCTGTTTTCTCTTCCAAGCCCCTGGGGGTGACACTGAGCCGAGGAGTTGCGGCCAGATTTCCACAGCTGCTCCTGCCGTCACCACCGCCACCACCCACCGCTGCCGTGGGTCTTCCTTTCTAAATTCAAAATGCCAGTCTCTTCACTGCTGCCTATTTTAAAGGTAACACCTGTTTGTAGGAGAAATCCAAACAAGACAGAAGCGTACAAGATATACGCCAAAAACTTAACATCTTCTGTCACTACCATCCCCTGAGTACCGTTATTAATGGTTTGTTATCTCATTCCATACATTTTATATAAATATAAAGTAATGTAAACTCTAGGCCAGGATTGGCGAACTTTTTCTGGAAAGGGCAAGATAGTAAATAATTTAGGCTTAGCCGGCCAGATGGTCTCTGTTGTATCTGCTCAGCTCCGCTGTTATAATGTTAAAACAGCCATAGGTAGTATGTAAACAAATGGACATGGCTATGTACCAGTAAAACTTTATTTATAAAGGCAGGCAGGGAGCCTGTGAATTATAGCTTGCTGACCCCTGTTCTGAATGAATGGGATCACACCATATGTACTAATGTGTAATATGGATGGTTTTTTTTTTGCTTCATTTTGTTTTTCTGCCTAGCAATATAGATCTTGGACACCTTTCCACATCAGTATTCAAAGACTTCCACTATTGTTTTATAAAGGCTGCTTGCATTTCAGTGCATGGCTCTAATTCAACCTTTTTTAAAGAGTTCTTTAGTGGTCAAGTGTTTTGTTTGTTTTTCCCTCACTCCCTTTTTTTTTTATTAGTGTTTGAAAATGGCCCTTATCTATTAGGGAATTAAAAAAGCTGGTTCTTTTATTTTATTTATTTTTTAATCCTCACTCCAGAATATGTTTATTGATTTTAGAGAGAGAGTGAGAAAGAACCTTAGTTGAACCTGCAACCTAGGTATGTGCCCTGCCTGGGAATTGAACCTGCAACTTTTTGGTGTATGGGATGATGCTCCAACCAACTGAGCCACCCGGCCAGGGTGAAATGAAGGTGGTTCTTTTAATTTTCCCCTTTTGGAGGGCTTGGGTTCTACTTATTATCATCATGATGTTTTAGTCATTTAGTTTTATCATTCATGGCTGAGCTCTGGTTTGGCAGGCCGAAGACCTGATCTTGGTCTCAATGCTACTTCTTAATAGTTGAATGACTTGAAACCTTATTTAGCCTGTCTGATCGCCACATTCCTCATCCAGAACCCAGACAGGGGTGTACCTGGTCCTGCCCACTGCAGAGGCCATGGTGATACTCAGATGAGATAACAGATTGTAACGTGCTTTGAAAATTATAAAGTGACGTTCCTATGTAAAAGGCTATCATCATCACCATTATCCTCATCATCATGATTCATGTGACAACGCCGGCAGATGAGCTCTTCTTGCGCTGACACGTGAGTGACTATAGAACAGAGTCTGCATCGTTAATGTGGTTGTTGACTTTCCCAGCCCTCAGGTATTCAGCCAATCAATTCAGCATCCGTTTATTAAGCCCCTATTAGGTATCAAATACAGCCAGCCGCTAGTACCAAGTTCTGTGCCAGTTGCCGGGGTTAAAAGAAGATTAGGTGATGCCCTCTGCCCTCTATGAGTTCAGAACCCACTGGAAAGAAGTACACTTGCCCAAATTACAAAATGAGGCCATGCATGCTATAGTAGAGAAAGGGAAAACAGAATTCTGCAGACAGAAGACGATGTTGAGAAGGCGGCACTGAAAAGTGTAGGAGTTTGCGGTGCAGAGGAGGGAGGGAAGGACGCCCTGACGTGGTGTATAGCTCTGGGGCGGTCACATCCCTCTGGGGTTTCAGTACCAGGACAGGAGGGACCTAAACACACAATTGCGTATATGAGATAGAAGTTTATTCTCCTTCCTGGGAAAGAAATCCTGGAGACCGTTGTCTGGGACCAATGAAGTGGCTTCACCCAGGTTCCTTTTGTCCTTCTGCTCTGCCATGCTAGTGCGTGGCTCCCATCCTCAAGGTTATCTCTGGTCAGATGGCGACTGGAGATCCAACAGTGATGTCAGAATCCCAGACTGCAGGAAAGAGGAAGGAAAGAAAGAAGGAAGGACCAAGACGCATTCTCTCACTTGTTACCTTCCTTTAAGCAGCTTTTCTAGAAATCCCACACTTACCCATTTAAGAAATATTTATTGAGTGACTACTGTGTGCCAGGCACTGGACTGCAGCAGCTAACAAAACTAGAAATCTTTCCTCATGAAACCTACAGCCTAGTGGAGAGAGAGAGAGAGAAAACTAAGGTAAATGTGTAGCACATGAGGCCGTATTCATCTCACTGTGGGGGGAAAGCAGAGGACAGCTGGGAGCGTTGGGGAAAGGAACGTTGAAATTTTATTTTATTTTTTATTTTATAGTGACCTTTATTCATTTTTTTAAAAAATACACAAACAGGCTCTTCTTTAATGGTTGGAAATTTGACATTTTTTTCTCTCTCATTTAACTTTTATTTCTAATCAACTGGCACGAAATACCAAGTGCCAAAGCCCTAGGGCCTTTCCATTCTGCTTCCTTACAAGGTATTTTTCTAATGCGATATATCTTTAAGCTGGTCTTTCATTTATCACTCCATCATCATTTTTCTGCCAGTTTATATTTTTTCTGAAACCATAATCCCTAATGTTACGTTTTTTCCTTCTACATTGATTTGTCACTACAATTAATATCAGTGCGTAACTGGGCAAACAACATAATTACCTTTTCTTTTCACTGTAGCTAATGACATATTTTATTTTATTTTGTTTTACTTTATTTTTATTGTTGTTTAACAACGTTGAAATTTTAAATAGCTGGTCCTGGAGGTGTCATTCTCCAAGATGATTTCCAGCCCCGGATTTCTAACCAAACTTAGACACTGAGTTAAATCCTTGAAGAGGTGAGAGAAGGAGCCGGGCAGATGGGGGACCATTCTGTACTCAGGGCCCGATGTGGTTGGAGCAAAGTTAGCAAAGGAACAGTAGGAGGTGAGGTCATAGAGGGGAAGGTTGGAGGCAGAATATGCAGGACCCAGAAGGCCTGTAAGGATTTTGGCTTTTACTCCTAGTGAGACAGTAGCTACTCTATGACCTGTGTTCATGTCTTTTTGGCCAGATCTAGCTGTGCAGGAGGCTGGAGCATGTAGATTTTAGCTGGTGCCTTCCTACTCCGCATAAAATCAGGGTCGAGGGGTAATTTAAGGATGAAGCTGGAGAATGGATATTGGATGCCACAGCCAGTTTCACCTCGAATGAACTATGTGAATTTGGTCCCAAGTTACTTAATTTCTCTGAACTTCAAAGATTTGACCCACTCTGAATTTATAAAACGGACAGATGACATACGAGACCTGGTGACAGTTCTTGTATCTCTGCGGTTCGCATTTGAATCACCCAGTGGCCACTTGTATCCTTGCCATAGCCACCCAAGTTTAGAGGGAGGACAGGTTTGATGTGGGAGTCGAGGAGACACATCACAGGGCACCCGAGGAACCCACTGAGGGGCCCTCTACTAAGTGAGAGACCATTTTCTGGGTATCACCTGAGTTTGAATTTAGTGGGGTACCCAGGACCACTCCATGCCTGGATGTGGGTAGAGACAAAGCGCCGCGCCCTCCTTAGGGGTCCACTGCAACAGCAGCTACACTCAGCAGGATCACAGACCCTTAGAGCTGCCTTCCATCAGTCAGCAGGCCAGCGGCAACAGAGCAACACACTCTCAACACATGGCTGCCCTTGTATAAGTAGCTTAAATGGCACCCAGGTGACAATGACAACCATCAGCACGTTTCCTCCTGAGCCTTTTCCGAAACTGATCCCTTCTCCTCTGGTTCTTTCCTCCTCACATCTGCTCTTTGAATTTCTGAGTGCCTCTCTGTGAAGCCCCCACCTCTAGACCTCTTGGTAGCTCAGCCTCCCAGACTCCGGGAGAGCCCTGATACTCGGTTGCATCTCCATGGTACTGACCAGCCTCAGCTGTGTCCTGACCTCTTGGCCATCAGTGTTCCTGGACCAAGGAGGGTGAGGAAAGGCAGCAGTGGATGGAAGTGAGCATTGGCCCCTGATGGTGAGGGAGGCTGTGGAGATTCGGGGCCCTGGCTGGCCTGGAATTGCTCAGGCAGCATCACGCCCACTCTTGTCCCGTGCAGAGGGACAGAGTGGATGCCTGTTAGGCATGTCCGTGGTGTGCATGATTGGGAAGACACGTAAGCACGGTGTCCAAATGGAAAAGTTCGGCTGCTGCTTTAATGAACTAGCAAGCCCCCAGTGCCCCAGTGCAAAGCCCTGAAAAACCGTATTGGAGACCTGGACATACCCCAGAGGCTAAAGCGGAGTGTTCTACTTCCTTCCTAAGTCTAAGTATTGGTATGCAGGTGTTCATAAGTAATGCCAGGTGTGGCTATGACAGCCTGCAAAGCCAATGCCAGTGCCACCTCCCCAGACCGCAGCACAGGTGCAGGGAACAGAAAGAAGAAGACAGCAATCTCCCAAAGTGGGCCCTGCTTCCCCCCAGAGACAGGAGGCTGAGGAGCCGCATGCTGAGTATGGGCGGTCAAACATGAGTGAAGGGGTGGACTGTGACCTTCACCACAGTAACCCTGTCCGAAGCTGGGATATGACCCGGGACCCTCAGCTCCTGTCAGTCAGAGCACCACGTGCCTCCTCTGGGAGAGTGGGCTGAGGGGTGACAAAGTACTCAGAGGTTTACCTGCAGCCCCCTCCTTTGTGGATCAGGGCAAGAATGCAGAGCAGGGAGGTGAAAATTCACTCTCCAAGATGGCTTCCAGCCCTACATTTCTAACCAGACTCAGAGGGTTCCAGACCTGAGGGAACAGGACCAGCAATCCCAAGTCCCCGTGTGCTCTGTGGCCAGTTAAGGCCAGGGCTTCCTTATGGGTGCTGTACCCTGTAATTAGGCCACTAATGAGCCCTGTGTATGTGTTTGTTTTTCTTCTTTTCCAGAAAACCCACGAGAGTCCTGTTTCGATCCTGGCTCCATCAAGAATGGCACGCGAGTGGGGTCTGACCTCAAGCTGGGCTCCTCCATCACCTACTATTGCCATGGCGGCTATGAAGTCGAGGGCTCCTCCACACTCACCTGCGTTCTGGGGCCCGATGGGAAGCCTGTGTGGAACAATCCCCGGCCAGTGTGCACAGGTGGTGGGACTGGGGTGGGGAGGGAGGAGGAGGGACTGAGGGCAGGCCAGAGGCAGGAGGGGCTCTGGGCAAGAGGAAGGGGAGGAGGGTCCTCAAAGCAGGGAGCTCCTTGAATTCGCTGTGAATGAGAAAGGCTGGTAATTCACCAGGTGTACTTGTCCCTGTCAGTATGTCATCTCTCTCAGATCACATAGTGTCCCCACACGCACTCTGATAGACATCCTTAACAGTGGTCCCTAACATGTCAGTAGCTCACACCAAGGAGAAAGGAGTGTAAAGGTGACCTGGCTTCTTCCTGTTCCTGGGGAAAATCACTGAAAGGTCCGATGTATAAAACTAAGACCTACTGGGGGGTGGGGTGCGGGAGGCGGCCTGACTCCAGGGGACCTGAGTTAGCCATGGAAACCTAGCAGATAGGACAGAGTGACAGAACTTCAAGAGCACGGTGGCCACCCTAGTTGAAAAACAAGACCCCCTTGCCCAGGTGAAAGAGCTTGGCTCTGAGGTCCACCCCCTGCGGAACAGGGTACCATGGGTGGGAACAGAAGGTGGCTGGGACGCATGGGCTGGCCTCTCCTAGTGGGGCCAGTCTGGGGAAGCCATCGCTCTCTACTTATGCCGACACCAACCACCCAGGTGTGGCATCAGCCATGGGAGCAGCAGATGAGCTCTGGTTCTGCTCATAAGCAGAAGAGGTTCCCAAAATGCTCCTCAGGGCTATGCCTCCAGGGACCAATGTCGTGTTAATAGTGAGAGGGCCAGGATCGATGTGGCACAGGAGGGCCCCTGATAGCATCAGGGCAGATGCCAGGTCAGGGATGCTTGTCCCAGGCAGGGCGGGGCAGGGCAGTGTCGTCAGAACTCCCCTGCTCCACATCAATGGCGGTGCACCTCCCTGCAGCCCCTCCAGGGCCAAAAGCCCAAGCTGGGAGTGAGCAGAACAGAGGATAGACAGCTGACGGGAGGCCCACAAGGTCACCTGCCGTCTGTCTCATTTCTCTTTCAGCCCCCTGTGGAGGACAGTATGTGGGTTCGGATGGTGTGGTCTTGTCCCCCAACTACCCCCAGAACTACACCAGTGGACAGACCTGCCTGTATTTTGTCACTGTGCCCAAGGATTATGGTATGGGGTTTTATCGTGTGTTTCTTTATATGTTTTCTGACTCCTCCCAGCCCCTCAGGCCCTTCCCAGTTGTACCCCAATTCCACTCTCAATTGTACCTACTCTCATTGTGGGAACAGGCAAAACAGCGCCCCATACCGGACAACTGAGTGTGGATTCCGGGTAGCGGGCTGCAGAATGCACTCCTGACATACAACCGACTGACAAGTCAGCCGGAACCATGGGGGTGGGGGTGGTGAGGAACTAGGCAGGGCTGAGGGAAGGCAGGGGCACTGGGCTGCCCAGCACCACCCAGGTCTGAATAGATGTGCTGCGGATCCGGGCCAACCGGGAAGCCAGGGATGGGTAGCCAAGGGGAAGGAGGAAGTGAGGAGTGGGATGGAGCCAGGCTTGCAAATACAGGTGAGGGAGCTGGGAGCCACATCATCCCACTATTCCATCTGAGACCCAGAGCCTAGTCCAGCAGCTATAAAGTAAGACAAGCAGGAAAAATGTCCTGAGAAGACAGAGAAACCTTCAGATTCCAAGAATCCAAGGTAAAAAGGAGCCAGGCTTATCACCTGGTTGGCAGTGGGGACAGTCAAGAGTCCTGCCAGCCCTGGAGGACTCAGGCAGTTCCTGAGGAGCACAGGCCAGTCGTCCCTGAGCAATTGGCTCACCAGCCCAGCTGCCTTCTCCCTGGGTCTCCTCTTTGGAGGGAGAGTAAGAACTATTTCTAAACACAGTTGATGTTGGATGGGGCAAAGGGCATCAGTAGATCCTGACCACCTAGGAGAGGGGCAGGGCAGCCTGCAGAGCTGGCAGCTTAGTCCCAAAACATAGAGTAGAGTGGGTGCAAGGCAAGGCCACCTATCAGGGACAGGGTCCTGAGATCACATGGAAAATGGGGGATGTCACCCAAAGCCCTTCCATGTCCTGGAGTAGCTGCTCAGCTGCTGTCTGGAAAGGAGTAAGATGGGCTCAGTGCCACGACCACCTGACCACTGGGTGCACTTCTCAATGTCATCTTGACCCACATGGGACAATGCCAGCCAGCCCCTCACAGCCCCTGCGTCCCTAGGCCTGGGGCCTGGGCCAGTGTGTCAGTCAGCCAGTAGAAAGGCTCAGCAAGCAGTCAGCCCCAGGAGCCAACAACTTCCCCTGAGGTTTCCCCCTTCCTGGCCTGAGGTCCTGCAGACGGCCACTCCTTGCCCCCAGCATGACCACACAGGCTTCCACACTGAGGTCCCCACCCCATGTCTCTTCCACAGTGGTGTTTGGACAGTTCGCCTTCTTCCACACGGCCCTCAACGACGTGGTGGAGGTGCACGACGGCCACAGCCAGCACTCCCGTCTCCTCAGCTCCCTGTCAGGCACCCACACAGGTACCCGGGGCCAGGCCAGGGATGGGGACACGGCAGGTTGTGGGGATCACGGGCCAGCTCAAAGGAAAGAGGCCCTGTGAGCCTGGCTCTGAGTGGCACCCTGCAGTTCTGTGCTTATCATGCGCCCTGCTCTGTCCCTCAACAGCCAGACGCTGGTCCCCGTACCAAGAGGGGGGCTTCAGAAACTCCTCTTATCCCAAGCTGCATCTGCACCACCCCCATGGGGTGTAGCATTCCCGTTGTTTTGTATTTAGCCTTAACATGTTTTTCTAATTATAAACATATTGCATTTTCATTGCAGAAAACTTAGAGCCAACCAAAAAATAATTATATAGGGAATTAAAATAAATAAAAGCCACCCAGAAAGTACCATTGAAAAGATGGAGTGTATTTCCTTCCTGTCTTTACATCTTCATAGACTTAATCGTTTACATATTTTATTGAACACAGTAATATGCATATTTTTAATTGAAATATTCATTGTGAATGTTTCTCTGTCATTACTTTATTCTGTAATAGGATTTTAAAATGCTGCATAATAGTCTATCATACAGTTATTTAAAATGTATGTAATGAATTTAAAATCTGTGTAATGAACATAGATTGTTTCTAATCTTTCACTTTTGTGAATAGCAATTCAGTGTGTCACACGCGTCATTGCACGCACCTGTTCTGCCTTAGAATCTCTAGAAGTGGAATTGCCAAGGTAAAGGGTATGGTGAGCTCCTTAACTCCTTTTTAACAGGTTGTCAAATGTACCCCTGGAAAGTTCTTGCCCTTTGGCTCACCAGCAGCGAATGAGAGGGCATGTTTTATCCTCACAAAATTAGGTAATTAAAAAACACAAAAGCATTATCAGCTTGAAAAGTGAAACCGGTATCTCATTTTTCAATCTGCCCTGTTTGCTCCTAGTTAGGTTAACCTTTTTATAATGAAATTATTAGCCCATGAGTTTTTTGAAATTTGGAATCTGCTTGTGAGTTAGTATTGATTTTTCTATTAGTATTTATTTTCTTATTTATTTAGTAAAGCACCATCTATCACAACAGATATATACTATGTATTATAAAAACCTCTAGCCTATATAATATGCTATAAAAAGCCTTCCCCTGTAGTTTGTTATCTGCCATAGAATTTTCTTCAGGGTGTCCTTTAATGTCAGAAAATTTAAATTTCCCATGATATCAAATC
>VMDR010033654.1:0-11292 GCA_007922815.1 Macrotus californicus
GAAAATAAGCTCATTCATTTAGAACTGATATATCCTGATGTTTAATAAATTAGGTGTTTAGTAAGTTTATGTTGCCAATTATTGGCAGAAACATGGCAGACAAAGAAGAATAAACCAGAATATGTGCCTCTTTAGGTAAGAAAAATCTTCCATATTTGATGTGCCCTAAGTTACCTAACTGGTCCCATAGAAATATATTGCTATTTGGAGGCCTTAACTTTGCTCTTTGCTGCTGGCATTAGGCATTCCAAGTGGCATAGCCAGATAAGCCCTGGGAAGAGAAAAGCAGTCTATGTGCATGCTTTCAAAATTTCTATGCCTAACAGTATAATCATATTTTACCCTAAACGCTTTCATTAAGTATGGGAAAAAGAAGGCAAGTAGTATTTCAAAAATGCTGTCTTCACTTAGCATAATGCTCTCCAGTTCCATCCATGCTGTCACAAAGGGTAGGAATTCCTTCTTCTTTCTCTCTGCTGCATAGAATTCCATTGTGTAAATGTGCCACAGTTTTTTAATCCACTCATCTACTGATGGGCACTTAGGCTGTTTCCAACATGTGGTTATTGTAAATAGTGCTGCATAAGTTCTTTTGGATTGGTGTTTCAGGATTCTTAGGATATATTCCCAGCAGTAGAATTGCTGGCTCAAAAGGCAGTTCCATTTTTAATTTATTGAGGAAATTCAGTGTTTTCCACGGTGGCTGCACCAGTCTGTGTTCCCACCAATAGTGCAGTAGGTTCCCTTTTCTCCACATCCTCTCCAGTACTTGTCGTTTGTTGATTTATTAATAAGAGGAATCTAATGATCAAAATAACTAATGAGAAAAACAGAACCAGAGACATGGAACAGGGAACAGACTGACAGCTGCCAGAGGGAAGGAGGAGCAGGGCGATGGGGGAAAGAAGGGGAAGGGTAGTCAAGGAATGTGTATGAATGACCCATGGACATGGGCAGCGGTGTGGGGACGGACTGTGGGAGAGGGAGGTGGGCGGGACAGAGGAGAGCAAGGGGGAGGGGGGAGTTAGGACAACTGTAAAGAATAAACAAAAATTCAAAAAATGGAAAAAAATTGCTGTCTTATTCACCCGAGAGCTTCTCCTACCAAGAGATGCATAGAACACAAATATTCTCTCAGTCTGGGCCTATTTTGAGAAGTTAGTAAACATACCTTATCCCCAGGTTTTGTAACCTACCTACTTTTACATATTCTCATTCAAATTCTCTGATCATCTGGCTGAGCTATTGCCCACTGTTCTTGAGTCAACGTTACTCCGTGGCCGCAGCCAGCTCTTTCACTGTGCAATGTGACAAACATACGTGGCCTTCAAAATTTGCGGAAAACAGAAGCTCCCCCACTCTCTTTACTAGCTAGTAGGCTGCTGAAGAATTACAGGCACACTTTCAAATACTTCTAGCAAATGTTGAAAAACCATCTGTATACCAGTTTTTTCTTTCTTTCTCAATCAACTGGCCATAGGAAACTATGTACCTGGAACGCGTGCACTGAGCTGAAGAGGAGTCCACTGCAGTAGAGGTGAATGCACTGTGTCCAGAGACTTCTCGTGCCCCAATCTTACTTCTGCTTAACATTCCAGAATACTTTAGTTATAAATCTTGTACTTTTTATATCTATAAAACTTATAAATATTGTAATTATAAATATAAAAATTAAAATAGGTCTTCAAAGGGCTGCTTGATTACATTTACTCCTTGGCATTTCAGGAACAATTAGTTGAACTTCTGATTACTATAACTATTACCTATTATGAAAATCATGATGTTCTTGCTTCTGTCCACTAAATGTTTCCACTTGGCCTCTGAACTCTGAGATTTCATCATACTTATTAAAATTAGAAGTCATGCCAATACAATCCTCATTACCATACTACAGAGAACAGTAGAGCACTTATGACTGAATAATACATGATTAAGCCATTGCAACAGTGTTAATTCCTTGATGTGTTAGGATCCCTTCTTCTGTTTATACCACAGAAATTTTAACAATTTGATAATTTATCATAAGCCATTTTTGAATCTGTGTTTAAGAAACCAACCAACAAAACATTTTGTCTGCAATTCCTCATTTAGAAGCAATACTTGGATTCTCCTGTGAATGCAGCCTTGTAAATACATTTACTTATAACTAAATTTGTGTTCTTTCTACCTTAATCTAGCATATTTGTGATTAATTCTCACATGGTTTTCTCATTTGCATGTTAATATATGTTAACAAATCTTTAATTGACTATGATGAATAAACTTTAAACCCTGGTCATCCTAAAATCTCTCTCTACAGACGTACCTACAGTGCAGGTGATAGTAAGGGTAAGACAGAACAGGTATTTCCTGAAGATAACCACTGCTCATGACCTTATTTCGAGTCCCCAGGCAAATCAAAATTAGCCTTGTCATTCAGGGACATAAAAGCAATTTCTCTGGGCAAGGAAGGCTTATTGGACATCAAAAGAGTTCAGAGTCAACAAAATCTACAAAAATGTTCCCATTCAAATTTTTGAGATCTCATAATTTCCACAAGAAATATGTTCATTTTCTCATCAGACATTAATCTATTCTAATATTTAATGTAGCAATTAATAGTATCAGAGTTTTTGCTCAATTATGACAATGATGATCAATGGTCACCAAATATTTCCAGTTTTATTTCTCTAGACATTCCTAGGATTGCACTTACCAACCCCCTTGGGGTTGGATAGAGCAATATTCTTGTTTATGCCCAGTCAGTTGTGAGTAGAAATGTGAGTATAATTTCAGGAAAAACATTTAATTGCCAGTACAGGACGTTTTAGACTTTTCCTTCACAACTAGCGTGGTCACTGTGTTCAGGAACACGGCTGCATCAATAGTCCCAGTCCCTTAGAGACTGAAGGGAGCCTCCCACTCACCAGCCGTGGACATGGAGTTTAAAGTAACTTTATTTTGAGCTTCCTAGATTTAACGGGTTGTTTCTTAAATAGCACAGCGTAACCTGTTCTGAATAGTAAGCTGATTATCACAGGTGTTAGGCCTGTGCTTTCACTCTGGAAAGATTATAATACAATTCTTTTAGGGAATTCATACAAATTCTCTGGAGCTGGGGTAGCGCCTGGAGTAGGATTTGAAACTTGGCCGTGTCCTTTTGCTTTTTTATACTCTCTCATGTGGTTGAAGCAGCTCACTCACTCCAGAATCCGTGCATTCTTGATTTTTGTCATAAAGGTATATTGTAGCAGCTAATCAGCTCAGCACATACTTTCCTTCAGTAAACACTTCCTCCCAGGAGACAGGTCATCATTTAATTTGTTGCTTTGATAGAGCACACAATGGAATAACCGCGTTAGGTCCTCTCATGTTAGTGGGATCCTCATTGTCTTCAAACACAACTAGGTCAGTCATTCAATAGCAAATGCCCATTTCTTTGAGACTTATTACCAGTTGCAAATTGTTGTATCATTTAGGGTTTATTAGCTGAGACGGGACCCATTCAAGTTAGTATATGCAGAAAAAATGTATTTCAATGAATGCATTTCTTAGTAAATTGTTGGCAGTAATAGGAATAGACTTTAGGCTGAGATCTCAAGAATAACTTCCAAGCCAACAATAGAATTTGGTTTTCAAGAAAAATGCTTTTTCTGACATGCTCATAAAACTTGCTGCTAAGTTAAGAGCTTGCTGCTACAGCTGTTTGCTTCGTAACCACAATGCCTGTGGGACACTGCACACACACACACACACACACACAAACACACATATACAACTTGCACATAGACAAATGGACACCTTGCACCATTTCTCTCTCCACTTTGCTTCATATTCAAGACTTACTCAAGTGTGTCTGATTCGAGAACTCTAAATCACAACAAGAATCCTGAATAGTTGTCTTGTTTCAGTAATCCAGCATCTGCCTCACCAGAGAGCATGTGACGAAGAAGTGGAGATGGATTTTGAACAGCCTGAGCCAATGCATCTACCACAGTTTACTCATAAGGCAGTGATTTATGGAGTAAAAGCCTAATTGTAGAAAAGCTTTCAAATTAGTACTTCAATTTTGAAGTGTTCCCTCAAGCATTTATTCTATAGAATTGTTGCCAAAATTTTAGTTTAATTCACAACTTTAAGCACATAATTTGTACCAAAGTCTGTTGATACAAAGATGGATTATACCAGTTTCTCACCCTTAAAGGGCTAGTACTCTATGATGTAGGATAGATTAATCAATAGCTATAGAAATTCAGGTAGTGGCACTGTACCAACAAGTGTACCAGCATGTTATGGGATTAATTTAGCTTTGGGTGGCTATAGAATGGATATTTGAGTATTCTTTAAAGAAATACTTTTCTGGTATTAGATGAGATAGAAATAGATTACTTCAGGAGACAAGAAAGTGAATAAAGCATGAAAAGATAATTATCCATATGTAAGTATATACAATAAATGTTTTTGAAATAAATAAGAAAAAGTTGGGATGCAGAGGTCATAATAAAAGTGAACAGAAAGTAGGCCAGGAGACTTAGGCCTTTTAAGCCAGTTTTGACGAATGAGCCGTTCTCGTTGGAATGGAAGTCAAGAGGTATCACTTCCAGGCCAGAGCATTTTAATTGTTGGCACATATCACAATGTTTTCTTTGCTTCCTTGCTAAGCCACCAATGTCCATAAGGAGAAGCTCCAAACACAGGAAACGTAAGGACACAGAACTCTTTTGTACCTAGAAATTTTGTAGTCATATTTTTATAATCGTAACTCTAGAAATACTGAGGAAGATAGATTATAAGCAGATAGCTGACATCGGACCGACAAAAAAAAATGAATGTCAGAATCCATCTCCACTGGAGCAGAAGCAGTAGTGGAAATGAGGAAGCACATTTTAGAGACGTTAAAGGAAGGGAAATGAGAGGACTTAATTGAAGCAAATATATAGGTGAAGAGGAAGGGGGAGAATGCAGCAATAATTTCAAGATATCCAACTTGGGTGTCTGAGTAAATGGTGATGTCTTAGTTGGGACAAAGACATTTAATGCTCACCAAATATTTATCTATGGATATCCCCATGTGGCCCATGTCTCTTGTTGTAAGGTAAGATCATATAACTACTTCTTGTCAGTGAGCTATGAGCAGAGACAATATGTGTCCCTCCTGGGAACAAAAATAACTTGAGGTGGCAACACTCTGGATCTTTCTTCCCTGACTTGATGACAGTGGAAATTTAGAGCTGAGATGGCTGAACCACTTAGGGACTAGAGGTCCCTAAGTCACTTGATGGATATAAGCAACCCAAGAATGTCACCCGATTTTCATCACATGTTAAGTAAGATATGAACTTTTAATGTGTATATTGACTATGATTATAGGTTGGTTTTATGACTGCTTAGTCAGCTTACCCTGACTAACAAGGTGAATAGAGAAAGACTAGAACACTTGTAGAGATAATAATTATAAATTTGTTGAATATTTATCACATGCCAGTCACTATTTTAAGCATATCCATTATAGGTAACAACCCATTTGCTCATAGAACAACCCCATAAGCAAGGGTTTTTTATCTTAATTTTAGAAATATGGAAATTGAGGCACAAGAAAGTTAGGTAGTTTGATTTCATATAGCTAGTGTGCTGTGAATTTGAAATTCTGAACCATATTTTACACATGCTAAATTTGAGACAAGAATATCCAGTGTGCATATGGAGAAATGTTCTTAATACTTAAGAGATTTAATGTTATGATTCATTACCATAGAGTTGATATCTGAATACAAAGAAGCAATGAATGTGTTCAGAAACATATTAATGCAAAAGAAGAGACTGTGGTAGTAGGAATATGAGGGGATTTTTTTATTTTGAAACATGGAAGGACAAGAATATTTACAAACACAGTGGTATCAAGACTTGAGTGTTTCTTTCTGGCCCTAAAGTTTCAGATCTAGGTAGTTTTATCAAGCTGCCCACTCAGACTTCTAAGACCTGGGTAGGGTGGTTGGTGGAACTGGAGACCACTGCATAGAGATGTGCCTCCTAAAGGCCTGCCAGCAGTCAGTCAGCAAGCTCTTCACCATGAGAGAAAGTGAGATAATTTTCTGACTCTGCCATCAACCTGGGTGCAGAGCAGAAAAAAAGAAACATCTACCCTGATACTTTCTTACTACACACCCACAACCCCTAGGGCTTGGTGGCAACAATTGCAATTTACCTATACCCTAAAATATCAAGCAGATATTAAAATTTAAAGCAGTCCAGCAAATAATGCTTATCTTTGTGGAAGAACTTGCAATTGTCTAACTTTGATAATCTTTCCTTTTCTACTTTTTAAAATTATTATTTCTGAATGCTCAACTCTTAATATTCTTTCCTCCAGAAATTTTTCTCCAGCCCTATTTGTTATTATCTCTCAGGCCAAGCAAGCTGTCTGACACCTGGGGGCCTTATTTTTGAAACACATCATATCAGCTACAATATGCACAAAAATATTTTCATATATCTATGTGTGTATTTATGTCTAGCTTGGATTTTTCCTTCCCTCAAAAAGTTATTATACCTTAATGTCTACAACACATCTCTAATTAGTTGTTCAACCACGATAGAGAGTAAATGAAGGTCATCTGATGGTTAACATTTCCTGATGTTCTTACTGCTGTCAGGTTTCTGCAGGGCATACTATGTCATCAGGGAGAAAATATGTTTCTGAAAAAACTTTTTGAGTCGCGGAGTTCTTGGTTTCAATCCTGTCTCTGCTACCCACTTATGTAGGAGAGAGATTCAACTGACAGCCTCAGCTTTCTCACTGACGAATTGGGGGTAACTGAGCCTACTTCCCCTGTTGTGAGCACTAAATAAAACAATTCACAGAAATCACTACATACCAGGTATATAGCACGCTCTCTTCAAAAGTGAATTTCCTTCCCACCTGTTTGTGTTTTCAATTAGATTTTCACTGCCAGGCAGCTGATTGGGTCTGTTATGATTTTTAAATCATCTTTTTCAAAAACTTGTCTGATTCCAAGTTTCTGATAGTTTGGATTTTCATACAATTTAAAATATAAATTAAGACTAACACCATTTAATTAGGTGGAATTATGAATATATGATTTTAAAATAGTTTATTAGATTTTCAGCCTCTGTACTTTTTTACATAAAGAAAAAAATTTTCGTTGACAATCATATGAATATATTTATACCCACTTGATTTTTTGTACTTGCCTCCATTAAAAATGCAGTTTAAAATTAATTATCTCATGAAATTATCTTTATTAATAAAAATTGAAAGCCATGGCCTGACACAAATTAATTATCCATTCACTATACTGTGGAAGACTGACTAGCCTCGTTTGTAATAATCTGTGTTCATATCTAAAGTACCCCTCCCATTATATAAGCAATGTGTGTATGGAGGTAAAAACTTGGAAATTTAGCAATGTGATAAGAGTTACAATAGATATACCTTAATGATTTTTATGTGCAATGAATTTGATAAAGGAATATGAGCTATGAAGATATGTTTTCTTGAGAATTTTCAATAAGCTTTCTATTTCCAATTCTGACTCTTTCTGACAAGTAAACATCTATTGAGAAATACCAGCAATTTTGTCCATGAAGATTGAATTTTTTAGATGCAGATTGCCTCAACGGGGAGTATCCTGACATTTAATTGCTTTTCTATATTTTATTGTAAACCAATAATGGACCCCAAAACATGTTCATTGTAGAGGAGGTTATGATTAATTTGTCTGGTAAGTGGATCAAGTTTCTTCTTTCAATCTCCACCTGCACAAGATAAAAAAAATATATTAGAGTTGTTGCCTTTTCTTTTCCTCATAGGTTTCTCACTTTCATTTCAAAATGCTAATAAAGTTTATGCTCCAACTTGTTATTTTAATGTCAGTTGGTATTGCCAATAGTATATCTCAGAACAAGTACAACCTGGTTAATAAGCACCTGTTCAAAAATATTTTGTTTTAGAATTCTGTTTAACCTCATCAATTATTTCTTATTTTATAATTTCACAGTGGATATGATTTAAAAAACAATCCAATGTTTTCTCTCTGGAGTGTGGTTTATGCCTGAATGACAACAAACACAATAATACCAGGTAGATGCAGACAATCTTCATCTGACAATCCTATTATCTGGAGGCAGGGTATCAGCTGGGAACATTCATTCCTTCATTTACTCATTCATTGATTCCTTTACCCAGCCAGGGCAATGACAGCGGTATCCTTGAAAGGGCAGAATGCGGATAGAGTTGGAATAAGATGGCAGACAGCTATCCCGCTGTGAGAGCTGAGAGAAACAAATGGGTGAAGACATGAGAACATGAGACCAAGTGAGGCCGTGTGACTGTTTGCATTATTGCTCAGCAAGTAGTCGCTATTTTCCTTGTCTTACTTTAAGTGGGGTACATTTTGATAACTCACTGATTTGGGGCTTTGCTATATGACAAATGTTTTGTCCATTGGAGGCAGAACATACATTCCAATTGTTGATCTTAAGAGGCATCAAGTATTTTCCCTGAACTCTCTGGGGACTTTTGATGTCTGCCATTAGGACCACACTCCATGTATCTTCACCCCTCTAGCCTGAGCTCCAAACAAGACAGGTGGATCAGAGTCCCCCACACAATCTGAACACCAGGGAGAATGAATAGTTGTGGAGAAAAACATGAACACTCTAATTAAGAATAGTTAATCTTGTGTGCTGCTGAATTTGGGGAAGTTTTTTTCTGTAAAAATAGCTCAGTAATAAGTTAGTTGGTGGCTAGAATAGGGATGTTGAATTAACAAACCCTTAGAATGGCACACGTTAGCTTTGAGACTGGTTGATAGATAACAAGGAAACCCTTGTGAGAGACTGGATAGTGAACCATGGTCTGCAATAACAAAGTACTTAATAAAACATTTGCCTGTGGTAAGTTGACAGATAGAACAAGTATGTAATGAATCTCCAGCACTGGGCAAGAACATTTTAAGTAGCCTGAAATAGATGCTACTACTTGCATTTGGTAAGATACAGTGGAGGATGGGGGGGCCAGGGGTCCAGAGAAGAGCTTGGCTCTTAGCTTCAGCAAAAAGACAAAAGTCCATAGCACTAGATAAGAACTTAACATGCTGAATCAAGATCTCTCAGTGAATTTAAGTGACCTTTAGTATATCCTTTGAGGTGGACACAGAGCAATTGAAAAGCATGAGGTTGTGGTCCTCCAGAAGCCTGATATGCAAAAACAATGGTAGCTTTCTCTCTCAAAAGAAAGAATAGCACACCTAAACAAACAACAAAAATCCTAAAACTTGTGGTTCTGCCTTTTGACAGTTTCAGGTCACTGGCATCAACTACATCAGAAATCCACAGAATGCTATATCACCCTGGCTGGTTAGCTCAGTTTGTTAGCGCATCATCCCACTACGCCAATGAATACATAAATAAGTGCAACGACAAATCGATGTTGTTCCAGGTTCGATCGCTGGTCAACACAGGAATCAACAAATGAATGCATAAATAAGTGGAACAATAAATAATGTTCTCTCTCTTCCCCTTCCTCTCTCTCTCAAATCAATAAGTAACATTTAAAAAATAAAGAAGGCCCTATTAACAAAGTCACCAGCATCCTGGAACAAATGGGATTCGTTATTTCAGTGCAAAAATACCTGAGAGCTACTCACTTTCTACAGACAAGAAGCAGTCTGAGAGAACTCCTTAGCCATGAAACAGTACTGCTTCAAAAGTAGCTAAGGGGGATTATAGTTTAAGAAGGACCTCCCAGAAGGGAGTAGCAAGAGGGGCAGAGATCAATGGAGAACAGGTAGCCACCACCAGGGAGCAAATTTGTAGTTAATCAAAGAACATTATCTACCCTCAGGGCATCTGGCAACATTTGCCCAACAGGAATGTAGAATTTTTGTGGGCTCTTAACTACCATCTCTAACCCTTTTCCTTGTGAACGAAAACATTTATTGTGGCTATCCTAGCTCCTTTCATTCTTGTAAGTTGGGTGGGTAGAGAGTAAATGACTTGTCTTTTTGATTCTTAAGTCTCCAGATCAAGAAGATCTGCCTCTGCACAAGGTACTTATGAGGTTCTTGTCTTCAAATCTGATGCTGCTGTCACAGATGTCTATTAGTGATCTTGGAGTAGAACTATGCATGCATATTTTTTTCATAAAAGAGGACAGGTGAAATATTTGTGAAGAAAAGGGTGGACTCTGATTGTCAGATGATTGTTCAGCAAGCATCCCTCTCTCCTACCTCCCATTATGGGTGCAGTATATTTCTGAGCTCATTGCCTTTTTATTTCATCATGAGACTTGCTTTAGTCAATTGAAATAGCAATGGAAACAACAGTGAAAAATCCAGATGTAAACCTTAAGATACACCCCATATTTCTGTAGCCTCCTTTTGGAGCTTCTGACCTCAGTGATAAGAAAACAAAAGCACAGGCAAGCCATGCACCTTCAGTCTAGATCCCGAATAAAGCATATGGGATGAAGCAGCCTCAGTTGACCTGTACAAAAGCAGAATAAAGTAAAGCCATTCTACTTCATCCTTAGAACCACGGTAGCTGACCTCTAGACCTATGAGCATGAGAACGAACGCTTATTGCTGCCAAATACAGACAAGAATCTTCGTTCAGTGAGGAAAAAGAAACAAGGATATCTGCAGAGAGCAATCCGAAAGGTGGTATGATAAGGACTATGATTAGATTGTTGAATTATTTTTAAAAGTGGTTGTGAGATCTGGCAGAGAAATAAAAAGCCATGTGGAAAAAGAAGTTAGGGCAGTATTGGAACCAAGTTTTCTTTCTCTGTGATCACAGTCAAAAAAGTTAGCCACTTCCTTGTCAACCCACAAAGTGAATTCTTCCTTTATCCTGGGCTCACTTCTCTTTTAGAGATCTGACATTATTTTCTGTTTCTTTAGTCTAATAGATCTTCCAACTCTGCTTCTATAATTATAAGCCTACTTAAATCTCTTCTTCAAAAATTAAAAGATATCTATGAAAATTTATATAAATAAGAATACACAGAAAAGTACTATTGCCCTTTTAAGACAATTACAGATTACTAAATCTTATAATGTCAAAAGATTTTCAAAATAGAACAAAATAGATCCTTGGGATTTTGAACCAAGAGAACTACAGTTTTTTTCAAAAAGACCTAATTATTTAAAATGCCATTGTCATGGTAGAAGACGTGTCACTCACTAGCAAAGAGATTCATTGGTGCTTACTAACCACTTCACAAAATTTTCTTGTTTTCTCAATTTTCTACCCAGTTCCTGCAATAAACCTACTGTTACTGTAGGTAGCACT
>VMDR010033655.1:0-11291 GCA_007922815.1 Macrotus californicus
TGCTGTGTGAGTAAATCACACAAATATCACTGAATACTATTACCAGACACCATGTTAGCTTCTGAATATACCAGGAGCTACTATATTATAGTTATGAAATTATAACTTGGCAGATGTTACTGCGGAATGCTTATCACCTCTCTTGGTGTTCCCTTCCAGTAAAGGAAATTTATCTCCAGTTGGTATACTCCAGTTTCTTTTTATGCTGGGAAAATAAGATTGATAAATCTGGGAAGTACATCTGGGCAGGCACACTCACTCCAGCTCTGCTCTACTTTGCTTCTCACAGGAGCAAGCTCCATACGGAGACCGCGTGCTCCCTTCCTTCCGGGCTGTTTCCTACACAGAGGGGCTTTCCTCCGGCTGGTGTTTTCTGGAGTCTGATGGTTAAACCTGACTGATTCATTCTGGGCACTGTGCTTGGCCCAGTTGACTCTTAATAACACTCAGTTGTATTTTCCAACTTTGCCTCATGAGTGCAATGGGTGTTATTTCCTTCTATGTGCTGTTTTGTTTTGTATCGCGACGTTTTCAGAATTCAATTGTCAAATTGGAGGGGTGATATATATTGAAGGCTCTCTGAGGGCCAAATGGTATGAGATTTATTGCAAGCATAGAAATCCAGTTATCTGGAGAATCTGATGGGGGGAATACAAACAGGGACCTCTCCTACGGGTCCAGTGAAGGACAGTACATTGTTTCAGTGTTGACCAAGATCATGTGATTTATTCTTTAGTTTTTTCTTGAAAACCAGACATAATTCTGACCTTGGGATCTTTAAAGTTATAATTAGGAAATTACTTATTGTATTCACCACAGATCACACAAGTATAATAACACTGTTCATTCCAGTAATATTTAGAACTGGAACCTCTGGCTCTGGGTTGAAATGCATCTCCATTAAAAATCTGGCAGTTTGATTTAGAGTAGTTATGAATCTCTCATGAGGAAATGTGTTTCAGGTTCAAGTGTAGATAGAATAGTCCCTCTTTTATCTTTGAGAAGGGCACAAACTGTTACAAACAGGATTTGGAAATCCCTAGTTTGAAGCCCTAATTTTATAGTGCTGTTGTAAAAGTCACAGGAAGAT
This sequence comes from Macrotus californicus, assembly GCA_007922815.1. Taxonomy (NCBI): domain Eukaryota; kingdom Metazoa; phylum Chordata; class Mammalia; order Chiroptera; family Phyllostomidae; genus Macrotus; species Macrotus californicus. Next base: position 1,091 of record VMDR010033655.1, read on the forward strand.
GCCACTACACTACCATGGACGTGTTGTTTAGAATGCTGTGGGAGCAAAGCGGCCACTCCTGCACTCATGGGGGGTTTGAAGGAACATTTAGTCCTAGAAGTACTGGCTCTGTGCATCCGAGACTGGAGGACAGCACCTCCTGGAAAGTCCTGTTTGCCATCAACATCTCAGAGAATAGGAACAGGAAATATGATTTAGCAGAAGCACCAAAGGAATTGGCAATGTTCTCTTTGTACCTGGGTGATAGATAAAACAAGGCTAAATGGATTGTTATTACTTAAATTGCTTGTTCAGGTAAAATGCACAGATATTAAATGCATGCATGCATAATGCAATGACTTTTGACCAATCTGTAGAAGTGTAATCAACATAATCAAATTATGAGATGCTTCCGGTCCTCCTAGAGAGCATTCTCATTCACCATCAGTCTCTTCCTATCCTGCTCAGAATCTATTGTTCTGACAGTGATTCGCTATATCATTTTTACCTCTTCTTCAATTACATTTAGAATTTGCTCTTGACCTTACTTTTTTCTCAATATATATATTTTTAAGAGTCTTCCACATTGTTACATGCTTAGACAGTATAATCTTTTTCTATTTTAAATGTGCTTCACTGAGGTGAATTTATATACAATAAAATTTATCAATCTTAAGTGTGCCATTCAGTGAATTTTAGAAATATGTACAGCTGTCTAACATAATCAAAATAACCCCTTTTCCATTGTACTTAGTGAAATAAAACTTGGTCCAAGATGATGCCAAATTATGCATGGAAATAATATAATATGATTTCATAAGCTATAAACAAAGAGTGAGCATTTTCCTTATGACTGACACTTATCAACTAGTAATTTGATGAAATTCAAATTTTATAATAAAAATGTCCAAACAAAAAAAAACCAAAATTATGCAAAATGTATTTCTTTGTTTTTTTTTTTTTATTTCTAATGTGGGAGCTCTGAAACAATGGTGGACAGGGAAGAAATACAAAGAAAAATTATACTGAGATAAATTATAACATTTGGGGATAAGAGATATCAACAATTGTTTGAAGCAAAACTTTAATTTGAAGATTTATGGGAATGAAGAGTTTGAAAAAACAGCAATAAAAAAATAGGTCAGACATCCAAAAGGGAAATGGTGTCAGAATTAGCACAGAAAGCTCGAACTGATTGCAAATAATTTTGTGTTTGTGTTTGTTTTGTGGTGTTTGTACATACTGCATTTAGATTGTGTTTAATAAATGAATATGAATGGTTGACACACAGTAGAGGGGCCCATTATAATAAAAATAGTTCTAAAAATTACTTCCAATTGCTTTGTGGAATATGCACTTTTCCCTCTGCTTTTATTTCAAAAATTTAGAGAACTATTAAAAATAATCTTCTATAAATTCAAATCTAATTAACATATAGTCTCTGCAAACTTGCACAAATTATATTTTAGTTTTTATAGGACACATGATTGTCTGGAATATGCACTCAAAATAAGTAGTTACAAGTCATAATCAGACCAACATCATTAATATCTTTTTTTTTTTTTTAAATGGCAACATCATGGAAGCAAAAATGGCTGAGAGACTAATGTGGAAAAATAGAAACAGGTACAGCATTGCTGAGGAATATCGGAAAAGATCTTGGCATTTTACTCATTGTGATTTTTAAAGATAGCATAAAAGTTTTATAAATACTCAAAAGGTGTTAAAATTATTTTTGAAAAATTGCTGGAAATCATTAGTTAAACCAGTGTATCAGCAGATACTGAAGACAGAGAGAAATAGTGAAGAAAAACAGTAGAGGTCCAGCCAGCTAAACTTCTGGTAGGTAGGCTTTTATCAGAATTGCTTGAATAAGCGTTCTTTGCCTTGACTTAAATTGATTTAGTAATTCTTTGTTACTGTAGCATAGGAAACGGTCTCTAGGAAGCCACCTTCATGTTAAAGTGCCACATGGTGCAAGTTAATGAACTTTAATTTATAGCTGGTGTTTCAATAACCACAAAGATAATATCATATAAAAGGAAGGAGGGAAGAAAGGAGAGAGGGAAAGAAAAGAGAAATAAGGAGAGTAGAAAGAAAATTTCTTAAGGGATTGTGCCTAAAGACCCTTGACATCAGCAAAGCTTCACTTTTTAACTTACTGTCTCCAGGCCCAATTGCACTATTTTTATAACTTTATTTCTGGACTAATTTAACAGAAAAGCAGAGGTGGCAGAGAATTCAGTTAGGAGAGTTACTCTCCGGGGCATATCTGCCAATATTTTTTTTCCCCCCAGTACATCTTATTTTAAACTATGGCAGCAGTAACAATCGAGGGCCTATTTAACAAAATGAAGATTCTTTCAGTACATTTCTCTACCACAGTCTTCACTCTAACACCAGGATCTCATCACCTCGGCCTATGTAGCTATCTAGTGGGGATGGAAGAAGGAAGCCTCGCTTCTTCTTTCCTAGTTTTCAGGTAAAAAAATAATAAGCATGGGTGAAACTAAAATTAAAATGTTTTTAATACAAATCAATTCTGGTCTCCCAGAACCTTGCTATAGTTGGAGATCAATAAAGGAGAACCAGAAAATATATATATGTTCAACTCAAGTTTTATTAGTTCCCTGTGTTGCTTTGTTGGGGAAATATAATTAAAAATGAAATCTTTTCCCAACCCAAATCCTTCCCACAAATGTAGTAATGAAAGAAAACACTATTATTATTGAATAAACATCACACCAGAATGTGATGTGGAAAGCCACAGGTCCCCTAAGGGATTGCAAAAAATCTTACCATTTATATAGGCAGGCGAATAAAATCCATTACATACAGGTTCTCAAGAAAAATACAACTAATCCTGAAGTAAGAGGATTAACAGTACCTTTTGTCACATGTAGTTCTTCCTAGACACACTTGGTAATTGTAGTGATCAATATTTTAACTAACTGGCTGAATTCAGAGGAAAGACAACTCATATATTTTATGACAGGAGATAGTTTTGCAACTTGGAGCAAGTTACCTCTCCTACCTTTCAGCAGAATGGGAAAGCCAGGGCTGCTGTCTTCCTCCATGTTTACATTTCAAAGAGATGGCTCAGCGGAAAGACATTCCTGGGTCTTAAAGCTGACAAAAGTCCTATCCAGTTTTCAGAAGACTTTATATATACATTTCAAAAGCAGAAAGTACTGATAATTATAAATATTCTAAAGTAGATGCTCTAAGAAAAGGGAGAGAAATCTCTTGCCTCATTTTCAATCAAAAGAATTAAACCTCTTTAAATTAAAAAAAAAAAAACGTTACTGGGGTAATCGTGGTTAATAACATAAATTTCAGGTGTACAGCTTTGTAACATGACACCTGTGCACTCTATTGTGTGCCCACCACGCAAAATTTACTTTCCTTTTGTCACCATGTATTTGACCCCCTTTGCCCTCTTCATTCTCCCCCATGAGCCTTCCCTCTGGTAGCCGTCCAGTTGTCAGTATCTACGAGTTAGTTTTTTGTGTGTGTATGTATGTTTTGTTTATTTGTTTCTTTTTGTCTTATGGCCCACATGCGAGTAAAATCTGTCTGCTACGGTGTTTGTCCTTTTCTATCTAACATTTCATTTAGTGTAATACTGTCAAGAACCTTCCATTTGTTGCAAATGACAGTATTTCCTTTTTCTCTTATAGTTGAATAGTATTCCATTGCATAGATGGCCCACATCTTCCTTATGCAGTCATCCGGGGCAGCACACTTAGATGCTCTTGGTGATGGAGAGTAACTCTACGATAAATTTAGAGGGACACTTTCTTCACGAATAGTGTTTTCTTTTTGGCAGGCAGATACTCAGAAGAGGGCTGCTGGGTCATATGGAGTTTCTTTTCTTAATTTTTTTAGGTACCTCCATACTGTTCTCATAGTGGTTTCACCAATTTACATTCCCAACAGCAGTGTGCAAGACTTCCTCTTTTCTTCACATCTTCCTAACACTTGTTTATTTTTTTGTCTAATTGATAATAGCCTTTCTAACAGGTATGGGGTTTATAGTTTGTAGTTTGCATTGTCGTTTGGATTTGCATTTCCTTTCAACTAGTGAAGTAGATCATTGTTCTGTTTATCTGTTGACCATCTGTGCATCTTCTTTGGAAAAGTGTTTACTCAGATCCTTTGTCCATTTTTTAAATCAGGTCCGTTTATCTCTTTGTTGTTGAGTTGCATAAGTTTTTTTATTTTGTATATCAGCCCCTTATTGGAGGGATCATTTGCAAATATCTTCTATTCAGTTGGTTGGTTGCTTGTTTTGTTGATGGTGTCTTTTGCTGTGTAGAAGCTTTTTAGTCTGAGGTAGTCCCATTCGTTTTTATTGCTTTTAATTCCCTTGTTTGGGGGATCAAGGTCACAAAACCTCTCTGAGACCAAAGTCCATAAGTTTAAAATATTTACTTATTCTTGCAACTTTCAGTTATTTTTAATTGATTATGCACTCAGGAAAGGAATATTAATGTTTCATTGCTTAAAAGTACCAACTTTTATGCTGACTGGTGTGGCTCAGTTGGTTGGGTGGTATCCTACAAACCAAAAGGTTGCCAGTTTGATTCCCAGTCATGGCACATGCCTGGGTTGTGAATCCATTTCCCAGTTGGGGCATGTGCAAGAGGCAACTGATCACATCGATGTTTCTCTCCTCTTTCTCCCTCCCTTCCCTTCCCTCTAGAATCGATTTAAAAAGAGAGAAAAAAATTAATATTTAAACATTTTTAAACTATCAATTCTCATCAATTTCAATATTGCAATTTATTTTTTAAGAAACATAATACAAATTATTAAAAAAAAACAACAACAGAGTAGCCCTGGTTGGTGTGGCTCAGTGGATTGAGCACTGGCCTGTGAACCAAAGGGTTGCCTGTTCGATCCCAGTTTAGGGCACGTTGCTGGGTTGCAGGCCAAGTCCCCAGTAGGGGGTGCTCGAGAGGCAACCACACATTGATGTTTCCCTCCTTTTTTCTCCCTCCCTTCCCCTTTCTCTAAGAATGAATAAATAAAATCTTAAAAAAAAACAAAGGATAAATATCTCAGATCAAAGTGATCTCAAGTAATTAAATTAAGAACAAAGCTATTTTTCACAGCTGTATTTTATAAAAGGTTCAGGATTTCAGGTAAAACAAAATTTGGGCTTCACATGAAGTCAAGTGCTTCAGAGAGATAGAAGAGAACCCCAGGAGCACTATGTTTATAGTTTCTTGCATGTATTAGACGATCTATGTGGTACTGTGACTAATCAAATACCAATATACACACATTTAATTTTGTCTAACCAACAGAATTAATTTCTAATCCAGGCAGAATAGAAGCAAAGGCTATACTGAAAGTGTTTTCTAAAATATAATATAAAAATAACTAACATTATAATTCCAAACTTATTAGAATCTGTGTAAATTGAAGTGTAAAATCCTAACTAAATTCCTAAATGATTAAAAGTTAAATTTTATTAAATAACAGTGAAAGAATCTTTTTCTATATAACAGTATTCCTCAACTAGAGACAATCCCCTCTACCTACCAGGATGGCATCTGGCAAAACCTTGAGGATTTTTGGCTATCACAATAAAGACTGGGGTGGGGGCCATGGCATCCAGCTGTGACAGACTAGGTCTAAACACCTTACAAGGCACAGGGAAGCGCCCCCCGCCCCGCCCCACCGCCTCGCAAAGAAAGAATTATACAGTTCAAAAATCAGTAGTGCTGAGATTAAGAAAACCTGCTGTATTATGGTTAATTTGGGGACAGTAATTAGCACATTCAACTTTCCTTCTACACTAAGATGTCTAATATGAAACTGATCTACAGATCCTAACTTGAAGCTCAAGCTGATATTGATTTGCACTGAAAAAGAAATTATAAAGTAGGAATTGATCATTATTCTAACCTGTAAAAAGCTTAACAATTTTCTTCCATTATTGAATAACCCTGGCATAAAATATCTGAAGCTGACAAGATGATAAAGCAACATATGTAGTGCAGAGGTAAAAGCTATCTCAAAAGTCTTCTTTCTTGACAGTTTATTGGGAAATGATTTAGTAGCACACAAAGAAAAACATATCAGTAACGTGGAGGGGTTATCCTCAGTTTAGCAGACTAAATCTGACGCGGACAGCATTTCACATTTCTACCTGAATAAAATTGTGCAAATTAAATCACAGTAGTAGCTCCATTAACCACCAAAAGTAATAGAAAATAGGAAACCTTTGGCTGCAGAAAATTAGATGCTTTAAAAATATAAAACTTAAAACAAATATTGTTTAAAAAACTTGAAACCTTCCTTAAAGCAGTGTCTGAAAAAGAAATATCTGGCAGAGAATTAAGTTGTGTTCTGTGCAATGAAGATTTATGTTAAACGAGAACAGATATCATACATTTATCAAAATTTATTTTTAAAGGTCAAATAGGTGTGTTAGCTCTATTCTCCAAATTAATGTCCTAAATATAAAATTCATTACCAGTAACAGAATAGGGTTTACATGTTCTGTTAATATACATTTAAAAAGCTCTCTGCCCACAGTTTGAGTGGTAAAGGTATGGGATTGTATCATAATTCTTTTTTAGTCATCTGTGGAGGATATTTAAAATCCTCCCTACTTATGTAATATTCTTCATTTCCACTTAAAACTTATAATTTTATCAAAGTATGTAAGGCTATTCATAAAGCTGCATTATGCCAAGGACCAGAAATTCCCTTTGCTGTGGTTACATTGTTTCAAAATCCATTACTTCACCAACACATCTCTGAAACAATTTTACTGTGATTGTGTGGTATCAAAAGCTGTTTCTTGTATTCACCAAATAATGGATTTTTTTCACTTTCATGGTTCCAGACAGAAGAAGCATTTTCACTTTGATTATACTTGAACAAAGTCTAAACAGTCTACTTTCCTTTCAGGCAAGTTTTCCTTTGTAGATGTCATTTCCAGGATCACTGCTATTTGCAAACCACTTAGAAAGCCTTATTCTGAATAAATAAACAGAAATTCTCATTATAAAGGAGTCTTCCGATTCATAATGGATGGAAAAAAAAAACCCTTTGTGATATGTTTCAAGTTCTTATGTTTACTTATTCAGAATAAAAACAGAAACCTGGAACAAACAAAACAAGAAAATTAATTTTATTAAAGAAGAAACAGAAACTGTCTAAGGACTTCCCTGGCAATAGGTTAGGAAAAAAATATTTTGTTAGTATCTCATAGTTAAAAGACACATTAAAGGACGTTTAAGCTAGCCATGTCTTTCTAGAAAACACAAGTCCAATCCCTGTGTTAAGATTCTTAAAGAAAGATCTATGAGTCCCTGTTTCATCTTTATCAGTGGCTCTTTGTGGTTACAAGGCCCGAGACATTTTGATTTCTTTGGATGAAGATGGAAAGAAAAATGGTGAGAGCTTCACTCCAAATGTTTCGTGCTTCCTTAATTAAATTCTTCCATTTACCCATCTAAATGATGTTCTTCGCTTCACTATTTCATGCACCATGTACCAATTTGATAGTAAAGTAAAACAGTTCAAGACTTTGATATTTTTTATTTCATTCAGTAACTCTGAAGTTACATATTTATGTGTAAAACATTTCATTTTCAGCACAGGCATTTCTCTCAAATACAATAGTAACATGTTCTAATGTCTATTATATATTTACGATACTAGGTTCTCACTAGAATATAATTTATTATTAAATGAGTGTTGAATGTTACTCTGTTCTTCACATAATATATAAAATAGACTTTATCCCTAACTACTGTCCCCACTCCTTCCCCCAGAACAACCACAACCACAGCAACTACAACCAAATTCATAAAAAGTCTTAGAGTGTTCTTGGAAGTGGTAAAAACCTAAGGTGTTTATTTCCACACATTCATATGGCTAGAATATTGGGCTAATAGATTTTTACTTTGCTCTCCCTCCAACTGAGATAAAACCACTAGTTTCTCTGAACCTGACTCATTTAATCTGTACAACTGAAGACATAATATCCGTGGTAGATGCACCAAGTGCTTACAGTGGGCATCAGGTCAGATAAAATAGTCTGAGGTTATGGTAAATTGCAAGACAAATATAAATAATGACTTATTTGATAATTTTATAAAGTGAACCAAACCACAGTATTTAATTCTTAAATCTGTTCATAAAATTTGGCTGTTTCAGTTCTACTTAATTATTTTTTTAGCTTTTGTGTCAACATTCTCATCCCCTAGAGAGGATGCTTTAAAGCACCCTTTTATTGAAATTTATAGAACATAACAAGAATTACTGCCGATTTAAAAATGACTATTGTTCTCTGTGGAGTTGGCATGTCAAATATTTGATGTCAATAGAAGGCAGTTGTGGTGGGTAGAATAATGGTCCCCTAAGGATGCCCAAGTCCTAACCCAAGTAGCCTGTGGATATGTTACATTTAATGGCAAAGGAGATTTTGAACATTTGATTAAGATTAAGGATGGGGAGATAATGCTTGATAATCCTTATGGGACCAAATTAATCCCATATATCCTAAAAATTGGAACAAGGTAAAACACTGAACCTGAACAATAATATAGAATGAGAGATATAAGATGTTCAAAGGACTCAGTCCACACCTGCTGGCTTTGAGGATGAAGGGAAGAAGCCATGAACCAAGGATGAAGGGTCGCTTCTACAAAGTAGGAAAGGCCCTCAGAGACTGTCAGCTAGAACACATTCCTACAACAGAAGATCATTGAATTCTGCCTGCTGACTGAATGATCAAGGTCACTGACTCTCCACCAGAGGCTCCAGAAAGGACTGCTGCCCTGCCAACCCCCTAATTTTAGCCTGGGGAGAGCCATATTGTACCCCTCACCTACGGAATAATAAGATAATAGGTGTTGTTTAAGCAACTAAGTTTGTAATGATTTATTACGGCAATAATCAGAGACTAATACATTAGGTGACGTGCCAACAGAAAAAGTTTTGTCAAAAGTTTGATAAAGCATGGCTTTATAAAGACATTTCCACACTGATCTTTTCCCCTCCTCAATCAAAAGGTAGAATTTACAGATGCACCACATATTTCAAGAATATACTCAAGAATATCTTCCACCAAGAAATCCCCAAATAAATATTTTTCTAAGTTTTCTGTGCTTCTGGAGAATGCTATACATACCACTCACAAAGCACTTGTGGGATTACATTTTAAATTTGTTTTAGTATCTGTTTTTCCATTAAAAATTAACTTTGGTGTCAGATTATTATTATTGTTCTTACTGATGGTTCCTTCCTCTATCCCTAACATAGGGCCTCGCTCAAAGCAATTTCCCCATATATATTATGCAGAATTAATAAATGTTTAAGTGTCTAGAAAATCTAACAATGCCAGCTCATTCACCACAAGCCAATTTTCTCACATAATTACATATCATTTATATTCAATGTGTGATGCAGATAACTTTTAATATATTCATTATGAGGTACACTAGAAACCCCACAGTGAGAGTACCTGGGGCCTTCTACAGTCTTTTTTAATATATATATTTTTAATTTTTTAAATTATAGTTGACATACAATATTATATGAGTCCCAGGTGTACAGCATAGTGATTAGACATTTATATAACTTACTAAGTGATCACCCTAATATGTCCAGTACCCATTGAACATCATATGTAGTTGCTACAGTACTATTGACTGTATTCCCTATGCTGTAATTTACATCCCATGACTGTTTTTTATAAATGGCAACAGGTATGTCTTAATTCCCTCCCCCTTTTCACCAATCCTCCCAATCTCCTGCCATCTGGCAAACATCAAAGGGTTCTCTGTATCTATGAGTTTGTTTCTGTTTTGTTTGTTTATTATTTTAGATTCCACAGAAAAGGGGGTCATATGGTATTTATATTTCTCTGAGCAGAATAGCTTCTAGTTCTATCGATGCTGTTGCAAGTGACAAGATTTTTATTCTTTTTTATAACAGTGATATTTTAGCTTTATCCATTTTTCTATTCATGAACACTGACATTGCTTCCATATCCTAGCTATTGTAAATAATGCTGTCTTGGTTTCTTTGGATAAATACCCAGAAGTGAAATTAAGTCAGGATAATGAATAAAAAGCAACCAAAATTCAAAATGATATAAAAGTCAAGCATAGTCACCCTGCAGTTTGCTGCTGCCAAGTAAAAGATCTTCTATAAATCCAGGGCTTCATTTACCCTCATTCAACTGACTGTCAAC
>VMDR010033656.1:0-2500 GCA_007922815.1 Macrotus californicus
CATTTGACCTGAAATACTAATGGGCTGTCCTAATAAACTCTGTCCAGCCTGAAAACAAGTATAAATACCCAGAAATACATTTTAAGGTAGAGATGATGCTTGAGTTATATTTTCTTTTTTAATTTACTAGATTGTTATGTCTTGGAGGTGATGAGGTGAGGAATAGAAAAAGGAAAGAAAACACATTGTATTGTATTCTAAGTAGTTTCAACAGAGTTTTTCTAAATGGTTTTGTCAAGGTGTTGTATTGAAATTGTCCTGTAGGGTTATTATATTGTTAATATTTCTCTTAATGTGCTAAATTTACTACCACAGCCACCAAAATATTCATAGAGTATTTGCAGAGAGGAAAGTCCACAGTATTCTATTTTTAAGCAGATGCATGGGTGTGTTCACCTATTAACCAGTAAACATATTAAAACCCACAGAATGTTATAAAAGACATTTGAATGTGCAAGTTTGAAGAACTTAAAATGTCTTAATAATTTTAGAATATGCCTAAAAAGAACCGCCTACATATGAAATTAATAACCTTTGTAAAAAGACAATACAAATTGCAGAAGTTTTAGTTACTCGTTAATAATACTCTCAGTAAAACAATAAATGAAGGCATTTATTTGAAACATTAAGCCTGAAAAGTGTGTTCTCTTATGGGATTTTTAAAGAGTCGCCTTTCTGCTCTGTACTGTGACTACAGTAGCTGCTGAATGGACACACTACAGTGCGAAGGCTGACGACAGCACAGCACGACACTTTAGAAGTAGAGTGTATCTATCAGAACACAAGAACTGTAATCAACCAACAGTGGTATTTCTACGTATGCCCAAAGCACGTAATGACTGTTGGTTTGGAATATCTAAAATGTCAATTATTTTAGCTAAAAAATGAAAGCTAATTCTATTTTGTCACCTTGGTACCTAGCTGACATATAAACAGAAAACATGTCATTGTGGAGTAGAAATAGCCGGGTTTGTTTGGGAATAAATTTAAATCGACTTTTGGGGTTCTCATTATTTGTTTGAAGAATTAGTCAGTAAAAAAAAATAAAGATCTTTGCCTTTTGTAAGAACATGTTTTATGTATGATTGAAGTTTTTACAACACTCCAAAAAAAGCCATCCGATGTTAGATTTAAAAATAAAATCAAAAGCATTTTCTGACATAGCACACATGAAAAATTGGAAATTCCAATGTCTTCAATAGAAGTTATAGAAAGTGTATGTCTCCTCAGAATGTGACACCCACTTAACAGAGCAGGAAATAAGGTACTATACTGTAAACAAAAAGGTACAGTAAAGGACAGTTGTAAATTTACATAAGAATAGTTCATAAACATTTTGGTCTTTCCATAACAGTTTTTATATAAAATGAATAAAAAAACCTTAGACAGCTGTCATCACTCTTGTTTGACCACTTTTCACTTGTGTGCACACAGACATATTTATATAGCAATATATTGATGCACCGTTACATGGGTATTGAACTATGATTACTGCTTGTAACTGGGATGTGCATTATCCATTCAACATGATCCATAGTGGAAATACTCTTACATTATGTATTCTTGTCATGTTGTATCTATAAAAACATGAAAATATAACTTTACATTATTTCAATTATTTACATTAGTTCAAGCTTGACAGAGAAAATTCAATAAACTACAATTTTTAGAAGAGTAGGCCCAGAGGTACAATAAATAGCATTGATCGTATATAGTCATCTTTTTTTATTTTTAAAAACTCATTTTAAGTACAATACGGAAACAATTAGTCTGCAATTTGGTCATTCTAGCATTTATTATTAAAAGTTAAATTGCACCTCCCACATTCCTGATGAGGAGAAATGCACTAAGTTATATTGCATTATCTTCAAATTTGTGATCAGGGACAGCTAGATTTAGTGAAGCATATCATGATGCCACATGTCACTGTGTTCAGTGGAAATGGTTGCTGTTAACCCTTACATTTCTCTTTCCCTTCTGTGAAATATGACAAGGATGTTTTCAAAGCACTCAGGTAAATACCAAGTGCTACACAAAGGCTAACTTGAAGAAATAACGAGAGTGAAAATATTAAAAATAACTATTGGATGTTGGTAATTTTTTAAAACCCTAAATTAATTTTATTTTAGGAGGCTTAATGAAAATGGTCTTTTTTGAAGGGAAGATAGCTCCTTTAAATTTCTTAACTAGAGAAATATAAGTTCTGTAGTCAAAATTTACAGAGGCATAGCATTTTATCCACACTGGGCACATTAAAATAGATATTCCACTCGAGGAATGGGTATAAAAAAATATGTTAGGGTTGTGTTTATTGATGGCAATGGGAGGAAACTTCTTTGCCGGTGATTCAAAGTGCTCAAGTTATTCATACTATCTAAGGCTTATGACAGCTCTACTTTCAAGAAGAAAAACTTAGATTAGTCTATGGAGTTTGATTAATGGGCAGTTATCTAAAAAACTACTTCCAAGGCATTTCTAACTTCATGTACAACTAATGCTT
>VMDR010033656.1:7500-11292 GCA_007922815.1 Macrotus californicus
AGGCAGAAGGATATCTTCACTGCCAACTTCTTAAATGTTCTCTCACTAACCAGTTGCAGAACAGGAGTCTATGTCACATTAATTGGTCTCACATATAAGTGGTAAGATCCTAACGTAATGCCCATTATGTATGGAAAAAAGAAAATGCGAAAAGCCTCTATTAGATCCTGACTCAAATGCCTCTGGAATAACATGGAGTTTTAAAAAGAAGTATCCTTTAGGCATTGAAGTTTTCTTTTAATTAAAGAGAAACCTTTTATTTTGAATATTTAAACAACCAAAGCACTCTTCATTACAATATACTCTAGAAAATACAATGTTCTATGAGTGACAGATATGAAAGAAAGGAAGAAGCATATAATTCAGGAGTATTTATCTTAAAAATTAATTGACTCCAAAGCAAAGGAAGACGTCAAAAATCATTTAATGCTTTATTCATAGTAAAAAGGGAAGCTGAGCACACAAGTTGAAAAGTTATAGGTTTTGAATATCTGCTTATTTTTCTATTCACAATTTTTTCACTGACTTTAATCCCTTTGGGAAGGTGATTCTAAATAACCCCTTTTGTTATTCTAATAAAGGAGGTTTGAAATGGAAACTTGAAATTGAAAACTTACTTTTAAGATTCATGAGGTTTGGGGCCTTTTTGTTTGTATTTTACTCTAAGGAATTTAAAAATATGTAGCCTTTGTCTCAGAGAAAGCACAGAGAAATCAATTCATTATAAGTGGTCACAATGTAAATAAAAATGTGTTTAGAATGCTCCCCTAGGGACTAAGGCAGTACTACAAATATAAGACACTCTATTTTGGTGAAAATTCAGGGTCAAGTGTAAAGTACAGAGTCGATTTGTATCACTAACATTTACAACACACCAAACCGTGAGAGGCGCTTGGCTGCATTTCTTCATGGTCTTTCTTTGAATAGGGACTGTGGTATTGAGACAGCCCATGGACCATGGCAGCCCAGTGGTCCAGGCTGTGAGCAGACCCAGACATCCTGCTAAAAGGATAGTTTCGCTCTAAATTTATAAAAGTTATTAGTAAGTCAATCATCCAATGATTCATCTATACCTTTCTTAAACCTACTTCTATTTCTAGACCACACCTCTTCTTGAGAAAACAGATTGGAAGCTGCACCACCAACTGAATCAGACTTCCTCTCTGTTGTAAATGCACTTCCGTGAGAGTGAAGCTCCACCAGGTCCCAGCTACAGCCAGCCAAGGAAAACTGTTTTTTAAGTTTACATGTTAAATCAAAGACAGCTCTTCCTTCTTTCAGGAAGTATGGGAAAGTAACTTCCTCAGAATGGCAGGTTCTGTCGCATTGTGATGAGGAGAAAGTGAGGCCTCAATAGCAGGAGATAAATAATCACTTTGTCAGGACCACTCCAGGAACATCCCTGTGCTTCCTAAGGAGTTAAGACTCCAAACATGTTTCTTCAAATCTTTTTCCATAGTTCAATATTATTATAATAGGCACATCAATTTGACTAATATGTCACAGAAAATAACATTATGGAATTTAAAAATTGACGTAAAGAGGAAATATGCCTATTGTCTAACAATGCTGGGGAAACGTTGCATATAAACTCAACACATTCGATGTAATTATATCTAAGAAAAAGATCTTGCCTGTGAAAGAAACCAATAGTCATTTCAATTTTGTTGTAGTTCTTCCTCATATATAGTAATACAGCCATTAATTTTTCTACCAAACAAATAAGCTTTTTCATCCTTAGGGGAAAATGACATTTTAAAGAAAATGGTTATTTTCTCCATGAGACACAATCAAGGATTTTTAGAAAATGAAGGTGTTGCATTCCACATCATTTTGATCACTTAGGCTGTTAATTCTTATACAGTTCACTGTCAAAAGATTGTATGTACCCCCCAATGTCTAGTAAATATCAAAATACCTTCTCACAATGTCAGCAGTACATTTTTTTTGCTAGAATGGAAGTCTAAATGATTTCTAAATATAAATTGAGGTCCAAATGATAGAGACTTACAAATGCCAGTCATGATTCTGAACCAGGAGTGCCTCCATAGAGTATTTTTTAGAACTGTTCTCACCATTGTGATAATTTCTAGAATGCACTTCAAATATGAATAGATACTTTTCATGAAAATGCCCCCTTTTTTCCTAAAAATATTAGAATATCTGGGGTAGTATAACCACTAATAAGAAGGTGACTCTATCTGTGAGTGGATAAACTTGACCTGTAACCTCATAAATCTAAAGATTAGAGTGCCATAGTGTCAATTAATAACCTTTACTTTCCAGTACCTTTCATTGTCAGTCTATAAAAATTTAATTGTCCTTCCTTTAGGATTTCATTCTTTTGGCTGATTCTTTATCTTTCCTCTGGAACTCATAGCATGACCCATTGTGTCATTACAGATGTCAGCAGAACTTTAAACTGTCCCTGCAAACTGCTAGAGTTAGCAGGCCAAAAAGAATTACACATACGTTTTATTCCATATTCTTTAGTGTTTACAAATCTACAATCCCTACAAAATGCTTCCATGTTTCTAAGCTATCGTCACCTATTTGAAATCAGAATTTTAAAAATTCACTAACATACACTGCAATTTTAACTCTTAATAATTGGATTCTCCCTCCATTAGAGTGCATCTGTTGTACATTTTTTATTAAGATGTAACTTCCAACATAAACGACATATAGTCTAATTGAATGGAGGGAATCAATATCCAAAGTTGATTTCTTCTTACTTTCTGTATTGTGTCATTAGAAGTCTTCATCATCCCATTCTCAACCTCTTTTTAAATAAAGCTAAAATAATATTTACTTATAAAGCTTTACTTCAATAGTTTGCATAGCTATGTATGTTAAATGTGAATAGTTTTTAAATATAAAATATTATGAAATTATTTTTGTGAAACTATTAAAAAAAGGTCATAGTAGAAGAAAAGCATGTAGCCTTACTATAAGGCTAGAAAGAAGTTAAAAAGTCAGTGAAGGAAAGAACAGAGTGCTTAGAGAAATAAGAGAATATAAGGAAGCATTAGAGGTTCAGGAACCAAGAGGAAAAAGTAGCAAAACATTTTTGCACAATGATACAAAATGTAGCACGGTTCTCACCAAGCATGAAAACACACACACGCACACAAACATTTCAATTTGGCCATAAGGACATTTTAAGGGACTCTTTTTAAAAGGGTCTGTTTTCACAGAGACTTATAAGGGAGATCAACTTTGAAAGAATAAAGGAGAAAGTGGCCACAACGGAAAAAGGAAGGCCCTACTAAACAGATTCATTAATTTGCCAGCTAAGGGAAAGGAGGAGAAAGAGAAGGTAAAGGAGAGAACTGTGCTGAGGATGGTCCAAACTTAAGGCAAAGTTGAGCCTCAACTGAAGGTTCAAGTCCACATAGGTGAAAAGACTAGAGACATTATTAAAGTAAAAGTTTCAGTGCAACGTCTTGGGCAATTGGAAAGAGATGTCAAAGGCCCAGGTGGAGACATTAGCTTTACAAAAATAGAGATAAGTCTTCCTCTGATGCTGGTAGAATAATACCTTGAAGAATAGGATTCTGTTGGGAAATGTAAGAGCTAAATCTATGTTTCAGGAGCAGAAGTTGGAAAGATTGAATAACTTGCCTCAGTTAGCATAGTTTGTTAACCCCTAGAAGAACCAGGAATAAGGTCTGGATGTCCTAACCTTAATTACACATGTATATACGTTAAGCCATAAGAATACTCCAGCATGCTTTAGATAAATAATATCTGTGAAGAAGAAAAAGTCACTTGACAATCTTACCAAACTTA
>VMDR010033657.1:0-11287 GCA_007922815.1 Macrotus californicus
GAGAGCCATAACCAGATTAAACTTTTTTTGTAGGGTCATCCAAATAAGCCAACCAAGCAGGGCTTGCTGGTTTGGTGAGTGAGAACAGTGCCTCCCTGAACCGTGGTGTTAGTACGTGCCATAGTTTTCTTCCACTGCACAGCAAATTATTACACACTGAGTGACTTAGAACAGCACACACTTAATATCGCACCCTTCCCATGGATGAAGAGTCTGGTCATGGTCTGCTGGATCCTCTACTCAGTCTTACATGAGAGTATAGTCTGGGGCTATGCTCCTCCTATCTGAAGCTCCAGGTCCCCTCCCCTCCCGAGATCACTGGTTATGCCCAGAACTGATTTCTCTGTGGTCTTGTGTCTGAAATCCTGTTTCCTTGCTGGCTGTTGGACAAGGAGCATTCCAATTTTCTAGAAGATGCTCTCAGTGCCTTGCCATCTGTACAATGTGGCAATTTGCTTCTTCAATGCCAGTAGGAAAATCCCTCTTATTTTTCAATCTCTCTGATCCCTTTTTAGAGATTACTTAATTAGGTCAGTCTCACCTAAGATAGTCTCCCTTGTGATGAACTCAGAGTCAACTGACTAGGGACCTTAATTACATCTGCAAAATCACTTCTGTCATATACAGCATCATAATTATGGTAGTGATACCCTACCATAAGTACAAGTTCTACTCCTACCCAAAGGAAAGGGGTTCTAAAGGGCATATATACCACAGCATGGAATCTTGGGGCCACCACAACACACAGCATCCAGCAGAAGTAACGCGATTGAGTATGGTTGGTAGGGTACATGAATGTCTCCCTTGAGACGGACAGCAATTTGATTATTTCACCTAAAATGTCATTTGTTGTGCTTGAGTGTGATATTGTTATGTTACAGAATTACATGCTTATGATTTTGTAATAAAAGATTTGGTATAAATTCCAGCTCATAAAAACGGGGCTGTTGTTTGTGCCGCATCCTGTATTTCTACTTTAACTGCTGAGTAACACACCAGGTGTCCTGTGATTATAGGATATTGAAGGACAATTTTTATTTTATGATTTTTTTCAAACTAAATTTTGGAGGAGGCTTAGCATAGACCTACTGGGTATTTGAATGCTGAATGCACGAGAGCCAACACGCAGATTTGAAGTCCTGGAGTGGAAGCTGTCCACAAGCCACTTCCAGCAGAAAGAGGGAAGAAAGAGTAAAGAACAGGGCACAACAGCACACCAGTTGTCCACTGAGCACTTGCTCACATTGGCCAGCTGGCCACACCCATTAAAGTGTGTAGAGCAGAGAGAACAGCCTAGGGAAGGGTGAGAAAATGCATGTCTGGGGCCCCAACACTATAGCTTCCTGATTCCGGTCATTGTAGTGCAGATTTTCCATGTATTTTTTTTCCTATTTCTTGTTGCAGTGGTAACTGTGGCCCAGCTCTGTTCTCACTAAGGTCATGGCTGACTATATGGATGTCTCTTTTCCTCCCATCCCAGCAGATCATAGTGAAATCATTGCCTGGACGCAATGACTAATGTGATACTCGCTGGCTAGACAGATTCCATCTCTTAACCTTAGTTACTTCCCCTATAAAACACACGTAGTCATAACACCTCAAAGTTGTGAGTTGAAGTACTTAAAGTAAGAAAATAAATCAATGTCATTGTTATCGGTATCATTAGAATGATGTGGGTGTTACAGGTACTTCGGTTCCCAAGGCGTGTCCAGAATCTAGTGCCATGTCTTGCCTATGATATCTACTCAACATGTGGCTTCTAAACTCAAAGCCTCTGTTCCCCTCTGACCCATCCTCAGTCTACATTGTTGTCACTGTGACAGGCACACGTCAATCTCAGCTTCAGTTTGCAGTGCTATCTCACTGACTACAGAGTGAAATCCCAAATCACAGCAAGGCAAAGACCCCCATGGCCCTCTGAGAAGCTCTCCAGCCTCATCTCCTTGGGTTCAAGTCATGATAAACTACTGCTATACCCAATATGCTGAGCTCATTTATCCGACTGCTTCTTTTTTCCTTCTGAGAAACTCTTATATATCATTTAAGAATCAGCTTAAATGTTTTCACTTGGGTGGGGTCTTTCACAAGCCCCTTCCCCCAACCAGACAAGATTGATTTCCCCACCCTCCCCCCATTCTGCTTTATTCTTGTCTCAAGCATAATTCGTTCAAGATTGATGAGCTGGTTGACAGAACTATCTCTTGTATGAAATGATGAGTTCTTGAGAGGAGAGATAATATCTTATTTATCTTTTTATCCTCAGTACTTGTTCATATTTCTGGAATATATTAGTTGATCAGTAAATGAAGAAGGGATGAAATAGAGGGAAGTTAAAAAAGAAGAAACTAACAGTGTGTCATCTGTAAGGCACAAAGAGGATTTAAGCCAAATGCATAACCCTCCAACAAAACATAGCCATGCCTAGAATCTCACCATTAATGATATAATTTTTCACATTAAGCACTCCAGATGTCCTCAAAATAACTTAAACAGCAGAAAACATTGCTTACTAACACCCTGGTGTGAAAGAGTTTTGTTCATCACTTTCATGCAGAAAAAGTGAGACCATTAGCAACCTGGTGACTTGATGTCTGTTGGGACTGGGGCATGATGAAGGAGGTATTTTTAAGAGCCAGTTTCCTGGGAGGCACAGAAGCTTATCCAATAGAATAGCTAGCTGAACTGGAAAATCCAGGATGATTTTTTTTATAATTATGATTGATTAATTGACTGTTTTATTGTATTTTTCTAATACCATTTATTCCCCCATATCCCCTTCCACCTCCACCCAGCCATCTCCTCCCTGCAATTATCACGTGATTGTGTCCACGAGTTTTCTTATTTTCCTTTTTTGCTTGATCTCTATACCCCCATCTCCCCTCCAGAGCTGTTAGCCTGCTCTCTATCTATGAGTCTGTCTCTACTATGCTTGTTAATTTAGTTTGTTCATTAGACTCTGCATATGAGTGAAATCATATGGTATTTGTCTTTCCCTGTCTGGTTTATTTCACTTAGCACAGTGTTCTCTAGGTCCAATCATGCTGTCACAAAGGATACAATTTTCTTCTTTTTTATGGCCAAGTATTATTCTGTTGTATAAAGCTACCATAGCTGTTTTATTCACTCATCTGCTGACAGACACTTAGGCTGCTTCCTAATCTTGGTTATTGTCAGTAACATTACAATGAAGATAGAGGTGCATATATTCTTTCGAATTAGTGTTTCAGGTTTCTTTAGATAAATTCCCAGAAGTGGAATCACTGGGTCAGAAGGCAGTTCCATTTTTACTTTTTGAGGTATCTCCATACTGCTTTCCACAGTGCCCACATAGTGATTCTAAGGCAATCAGAACATGCTAAACTAACGCAGATGTGCTTAGGCAATCACTGCTCTGCAACAGTGTGACTTTCTTCCTACTTCCTATTAACTTTTCTATGTTTTGAACATTTAAATTTACTTTATTAAAATAATTTACTAGCCACCACACTGATGGATGTAGCCTCCCAAATTACAAAACCAACTTTACAGAAGTTGTCTTCTGTGTTGGGAATGACCGGTTCTGAGTTTCATGCATTCCCTCTCTTTTGGAACACACACTACCTGATGCGGTGTTCCTACAGGGAATGTCAACTCTTTCTTGGGAGCTGCTCTGGCTGTCACACTTCTCAGGGGGCCAACCATTCAAGAGACACTGGGAAGGTGGTTCAGTATTCTCTTGGGATAGGAATGCTTGTCATTAGCAAGAGAAAAAAGTGGCATCTGGTCTGGGATACTGAGCATTTCAGATTGTTTTCACAGTATCTTGGATTTGCTCAAACTCTCAATTCACATGCCAACTGTCTCTTTGTCAATTTTTAAAGCCTAATGATTTTAACATAAAGTTAATCAACACATTTTGATTAATGAACATAGAAATCATTTTGATGGATTAACATAAAATCAGAAAAATACATTTGCTACTCAGTGTTCCAAAAA
This sequence comes from Macrotus californicus, assembly GCA_007922815.1. NCBI lineage: Eukaryota > Metazoa > Chordata > Mammalia > Chiroptera > Phyllostomidae > Macrotus > Macrotus californicus. The sequence goes on from VMDR010033657.1 coordinate 3,976, forward strand.
CACTGTAAATCATTTTTTGTGACTTACTTTCCTTTGGGAAAAAAATCTCAATAAAATTCATGGAGGAAATCAAATGGACCAATATGTATTTACATCAACCTTTTAAAAAAACAATTAAGTAATACCAAAAACCTGGTAAAGAAACACTCATTCCAATATGGAATGATACACACACACACACATCCCATTATATATGTGTGTGTGTATATATATATATATATATATATATATATATATATATATATAATATATGAAATGTGTGTGTGTGTGTGTGTGTGTGTGTGTGTATGTATAAACAAGGCATGAGTATGAAGAACAGAAACTATGTGTAACTAGTTGCTGTCAGAATTTGGCCACCCAAATCCAAATGGGTCTTCTACTCTTCAGTGAAGCTGTATTAAAAATTTATGCAGTGTTTCCAGTGATGCTGCCTTTGTTCAAACATTTTAGAGTCCCCTTTTGGGAATTCCCTTTATTTTTATTCTTTAAAATCCTCACCCAAGGATATGTATATTGATTTTAGAGAGAGAAGAAGGGAGAGGGGGAGTCGGGGAGAGAGAGAGAGAAAGAGAGAGAAAGATCAATGTGAGAGAGAAACATCGCTCAGTTGCCACCCATACGTGCCCTGACTGGGGGTCGAGCCTACCACCTTTTGGTATATGGGATGATGCTCCAACCACCAGAGCCACCTGGCCAGAACAGAAATTCCCTTTAAATTCTTACTGCCATCATGCCCCAAACTTCCATTCTCTGCATCAATGAGAAAGATAACACATGGCATTTTTAGAGCCATATACTTCTTGGTAAGCTTTTCTGAGAAAGGTGAGTGGTTCCCATGCTGGATGCCTTGTGGGCCCAGGAGATATGATAAGCACCTTGGCAGCTGCCAGAGCTTCACGTGGTAGCTTCTCTCTGTCACCTCACCAGGTGTGTTAATATGTGGCTAACCAGCATCTTGAGGCTTGGAGTAAACTGGCCAAGGTTCCACCTGTAGATCATTTCTATGTTTATAAAATCAGGATAGCCTGGAGTTTGCCTGAAGCTAATGTCTCCTCACTGCCACTAGCACAAAAACTAACTCAAGTTTTATCCGATTCACAGGAAAAGTATAGCCCCTTCTCATCACATTTTGACGACTTCATGTCTTATTAATACTATTAAGAAAGATAGAGGGAGAGGAAAGGAGGGAGGGAGGGAGCAAGGGAGAGAGAGAGAGAAAGAGAGAGAGAGAATGCAAGGCAGAGAGGTAAAATGATGCACAAGCAACTTGCCTATTCTTTGGCTTATATGAAGCTTTGCTAGGGAAGGAGGTTGAAATCCATGGTTAAAATAAGCCTATTTTATCACTGAATTTCAATTATTCACTAACCTTGTCTACATTGCCTGGGATAGTTGGAAGTTCACTTTATCATTATGAGTCAAAGAAATCCTAGTAATTTCCTGTTACTCAGAGTAGAAATGAGCTTCTACAATTCTATTCCACTTGGAAAAGGCATCTTAGATTCACTATTCACTTAAACTTCTGACTTTGAAAGTTTGAAATGGGATTTTTGAGAAGGTCATTTTTCTATATATTTTATGTTATTTACTTTCATATTTTTGAGACTTATGTATTGTATAGCAAAGTACTTTGTTACCAATGCACCACCAAATAGTGGGAGAGAAAATGGCACTCAGCTTTGTGTTTTTTTCTTTCTAAAACTCTATATCTTTGTAGTGCTCCTTGATATGTGTTTTTAGTAACTGCAAGTTTATATATGGACATGGGTTTCAGTTTTTTAAAGAGCCTGGGCATCAAGAGAAGCTTAATATTTGACAAAGGAGGCAAAAACATACAATGGGCTAAAGATAGTCTATTCAATAAATAGTGTAGGGAAAATTGGATAGATATGTACAAAAAAATGAAACTAGACCACCTTCTTATGCCACACACAAGAATAAACTCAAAATAGATTAAAGACCTAAATGTTAGACTTGAAACCATAAAAATTCTATGAGAAAATATATATAGGCAGTAAAATATCAGACATTGATTGTAGTGATATTTTTTTCTAATATATTTCCTTTGGGAAGGGAAACAAACAAACAAAAAATAAACAAATGGTACTATAGTCAACTAAAAAGATTTTGCCCAGCAAAGGAAACCATCAACAAAATGAAAACACAACCCCCTGCGTTAGAGAACATATTTGTTGACATATCTTATAAGGGGTTAATATCCAAAATTTATAAAGAATATATATTCTTCACACACACACACACACACACACACACACACACACACCCCTCAACACCAAAAAAATTCAATTAAAAAATGGGCAAAGGACCTAAACAGACATTTCTCCAAAGAAGACATACAGATGGCTAATAGACATATGAAAAGATGCTCAATGTCACTAATCATTGCAGAAATGCAAATTAAAACCACAGTAATATGTCACCTCACACCTGTTAGAATGGCTATCATCAATAAATCAATGAGCACCAAGTGTTGGTGATGACGTGGAGAAAGGAGAACCCTTAAGCACTTTTGGTGGGAATGCAGATTGGTGCAGCCACTTTGGAAAGCAGTATGGAGATACCTCAAAAATTTAAAAATGGAACTGCCCATTTTTATGACCCAGTGATTCCACACTAAACACTAATTAGAAGGAACATAAACACCCTTATGTTCATTGCAGCATTATTTATAACCACCAAGATTTGGAAGCAGCCCAAGTGTCCATCAGTAGATGAGTGGATAAAACAGTTATGATACACTTACACAATGAGATTTTACTCTTTGAGATAGCATGGATGGACCTGGAGAACATTATGCTAAGTAAAATAAGCCAGTCAGAGAAAGACAAGCACCATATGATTTTATTCATATGTGGAATCTAATGAGCAAATTGAACTACAAGCAAACTAGAGACAGACTCATAGGTAGAGAGCAGGCTTACAGCTCTCGGGGGTATGGGGGGGTGCTGGGGAGGTGGAAGAATTGAGCAAAAAAAGAAAAAAATGAGAAATAACTCATGGACACAGACAATAGTGTGATAATTATGGGGGAGTAGGGGGTAGATGGAGGTCAAAGAGGGTATGGGAAAATAAATGGTGAGAGAGAGAGAGAAGTTTATTTTTTATTATTTATGGGCATTATCCTATGACTTTATAAGGTTAGTCAAAAGCATTCCTCAACTTATATTTTTCTTGGACATAAAAAGCATGAAGAGTCACTCCATCAGAAATTACTTAAAAAGGAGTTATATTTAAGCCATCACCAAGCCATGAAGGAAACCCAATATAATTCCTCCTATTAATAATAAAGTCTGGAATATTACTAATTTGATAATGGCAATGTACGATGGAAAAGAATAAAATATAACTCAAAGTAGGTGCCATATCAAAGTAATTTAAAGACAGGACTTATGAAATAAGTCAGAAAAAATAACAGTAATGACATTAATGGGTGTATATATTCTAACGTGATACCCTTGCTCTATTCATAGCCAAAAAAAAAAAAAAAAAAGCAAATGCCAAATAGAAGTCTACAGAGGCCAGATTTCTGTCCACTTCCCAAGATCTACCAGGCACTACTCATTCTTTGAGCCTCGAGACTGGCTTTGTGTGCAGCTGTGGCTATCTGGTTGTATGTGTATGTAGTTAGATCAATCCTATCTTAAGTAAAGATAGCCTTGAGGAGCAAGAAGTCCACAGATGCATGACACAGCATGGGATGGACCTTTCCTGCAGTCCTACTGTGATCTTTACTTTCTGGTTTTTGACTAGTTTTCCCCTTGCATTTCAATGATTTACCTCTAGTACCTGCCTCTCAATCACCAGGATTCTGCTTTTTGTGTAGAAAGTTCCCAAATGCTCAGTGCCTCTCTGGGTCTCTGAAGGTTGCTTTCTTTTCAGTGTCTTATGGTAAACTAGCTGCCTACCTAATATGAACTCTATTCATTTGTGCAGAATTCTTCTGTTCCTTGAATTACATGGTAACCTGCTAAACAGCAGTGCACACAAGAACAGTTATGTCCCCTTCAAGGCAGATGCCCTTTTGCACTTGATGAAGTCAGTCCAGCATTGTCTTCTATCACCTTACATAGGCATATACAGATGTGTACATAAATATGTACACAAACATCAGTGAAAAGTCTGTTCACAGCAATCTACCTAGTTCCACTATAAAACAAAACTTCTGAGTATTTTATTCTTCCAAAATTATTGTGTCATAGTAATGGACAGCAAAATGAATTTAATTGGTTCATGGTTAACAATTTTAAAAACTGAAATAGCCTAGTAGATTGAGTACACTCCAAAAGAATGGAATGGAATTCATTTTATAGGACAGAATGGAACAGAATTGAATAGAAAGAAATAGAATAGAATAGGTGAATGCTTTGCAAGTAGAAAATGTCAGTACTAATTTGAGAAATCCTTGTCCCATTATGTTTCTGTATGTCTTTGTGTGTGTTCTGGGTAATGAAAAGAATATATTTCTTACTGAAGTTCATAATCAGAATAGTTTTATAAACCATGTGTTAGAACACCTGCTGGAAAAGGCATCGTGTCTGCAAAATCCCTTAATGAAATTGCAAATTTGTGACCTGACATGAGTAGTATTTCCTTATAAACACACAATTTCTTCTGATAAACTTGTTATCTTCAAGAAGGCAGACAAGGCAATGGGAATCTACATGAGTTCACCTTAATGGCAGAATAAAGAATTAATAAGGTCTGTGTCTGAAGAGCTTGCTGGGTTAGTTTTGGCATGGAGGTGACTGGGTAGGCAGGGGGGCTCACATGATCGTAGCCCTAGAAAACTTGGAAGAGTGGATTGACGAGGCTGGAGAGAAGGACTTGGCAGAGGGAGCCCACCTGGGTGATAATTCCACTGCTGTTAAGTTGTGCTGAGTTGGTCTGGTGAAGAACAATGATTAAAATTCTTATATGTGCCCATGTCTTCACATTTTTCAGCGTATTTTCAAACTTTTATGCTATTTTGTCTGCATGAGAAAGGCTGGAAGGAAGTAGCATAAAGCAAGTGAGCACAGAGTTTGCATAATTTAAAGGGAAACTGATTGTCAGGGTCCTGCAGCTGTCCTGGGACTTTGCTCAGCTCACCCTAGTCTGGACCCCCATCAGGAAAGTAGACATTATCAAATCTATGTTAGATGTTAGGGAAATTATTTACACAGAATGGAAGTGCAAATGTCATAAGTAGCATTGTACCAACGTTTAACCACTTGTGCTCCTGGAAAAAAAAATTTTAATTAACTTCAGAGAATCTCAGTGAGGTCTCAGTCTACATGAATTTGCAAAGTTATAAGTTGGTGAGATAAAGAACTACATTTATTGTTATAAAATATTTGTTCAGAAAGACAACATGGCCAAATGCAGCTGACGAGGGTTCAGCTTTGGGTCCCTGTATTCAGCGTGAGGCAGGTTCATTCCAGAGAGATGTAGACAAATTGGAAACCATTTAGGAAATGATAAAAAATGATTAGAGGAAAAGATAGGTTTGATTGATGAGGCCAGATTAAAGGAGATAAATGTCTACTACTTGGCTAAGTGACAACCAGGGGATATGATAAAAATCTAGAAGCAGTGGAAGAATATAAGTATGGCTAATCCAGTGGACTTCTCAGTGGGCTGCGCAACAGACTGGCAGCACTGACCTGGAATCGAATGGGAAACTTCAGACAAGATGTGGACAAGGGGATTCGTTAAGTCCAGCATTTAAAAAAACATAAAAGGAGGAGGAGGAGGAAAAAAGGAAGAGAAAGAATGGAAAAAGGAGAGTAAGAAGAGTAGGAGTCTGAGGAAGAAGAAAGGAAGGGAGGAAAAAGAAGGAAAAGGAAGGAAAGGACTAAGGGAGAGAAAAGTTTGAGGAAGGAAGGATGAAAGGAAATTTCAAGCCCGCCCCACACCCCCAATTTATTTCTCCACAAAATACCCCAGCAAGGTTGACATTGCTTTCTGGATAGTAGTTTTCAAACTAAAATATATGTGAATCATCATTATATTTTTAATAAGTAAGTGTTCATGGGTGACAATAAAAATAGAATCCATTGAATGCAAGGAATGCTTCGGTGAAGTAACTCTGTTTGGTGACAGAATTTGCCCGAAAAGGAAGGGGAAATATAAAGGGAATAGGAAACTATATTTTGTTGCATTGTGCCTAATAACAGGAAACAGAAGAAAATGTTCTCAGGCAAAAAGCAAGTCTGCTCCAGAAACCTGAGCCAGTCAATGAGAAGGCGTCAGTGCCCTTACCTCCGGTTTGGAGGCCACCACTAAATCAAAAGCAGACAGTAATGAGGAGCTGACATAGCCATTAATGCTATTAAATCTAAGGCCTGGGCATGAGGTACCTGCCAACCTTTGGCTAGCCCACTACATGTAACAGTTACTGTAATTGAAACTGAATTATGTAAAACTCCAGCACATAATAATGCTATTAAAATAAAGACATCTGGAAACCACCTATAGTCCCATTATCTCTTTGTAGCTGGCACCTGCCTTTTGAAGGAGTCCTGCATGTTTCCTTCCTCTACTATAAAATGGTGAACTGGCAAAAAAAAAAAAGCGTTTCTTTTAGTGACTCACGAGATTATCATTTCTTGAGTGCCAACTAGATGCCAGTCCTCACTCCTTTATAACTTCCTTTGTGGTTGAGATTCATGTCCTTCATTTCACTGATTAAAAATCTGAGGTCAAAGAAGTTAAGTAATTTCCCCTAAATCACTTTAGATAGTAAGACAAAGAGCCGGGAATGGAGAGAATAACAGTTGGGTTACCTTCAATGTATTTCTATCATACCTAACACTTAGGAAGTTGCCCAGGGCCTAACACACAGAAAACACTCAATTACCCTGTGCTCGATTTAACTGGAGGGGATTGATAGCGTAACTCAGATCTGAAAAGGGTCTCCAACAACTTTGGCCAGGAGTTGATGCATTGCCCACTTTTCACCAGCTGCTGAACTCTGTATGGGCCCGTTTTGGTCACATCTACAAAATGGCATCACTTAAAGACAACGTGTCTTTTGCCTTCTTTGGTACCTTTGTCACTGTAATGATATGTTACATTTTCCTGTTCTCATATAAACAGAAAATGGACCTGATATCGGGATTATTTCAATAAATGACAACCTTGTGTAAAACAACCTACAAAATTGCTTTGTAGCTTGTATGCTATTATTCTGAGAAAAAAAGAGTGATAATTAATATATGGTATTTGATTACTTATAATACAAAAAACACTGTTTATGAGCATCTTCCTCCTAAAGAGGATTGTGGATGGCATACCATAGCCACTGAGTAAT
>VMDR010033658.1:0-11291 GCA_007922815.1 Macrotus californicus
ACATGCCATGGTTAATTGTGAAAGTTTAGCTTCTAACATAATTTAATGGAACTGATTGAAAAATCTCCCTCTTAAAATTAAACATAACTATTCAGTGGTGAAAACCAATTATGAATGACAAAGAATTTTCCCATTGTCCTTTCTTTTCCCTGTTTTACTTAAAAGTAATGAGTATTATTATTCAGGAGAATTATTATTCACATCATTCATTTATGGTATATAAAATTAGGTACACTTGGCCCATGTTTTTTATTACACTTTAAAAAATAAAATAGTAAGCAAAATATTTTCCTAGAAATCATAGTTTAACAGTAGTTGAAAACAAAGTCTTTAGTTTAGATTAAACTCTGAATGCTCAATCCTTGGCCATCCCTATGTGTGTTTATTTTTTAAGTTAAATTTCAGTTAAAAAAAAATCGTTCATTATGGCTTTGAGAAAGGGCAGTGGCTTAAAGCAACATAAATGTATTCCCTTACCATTCCGGAAGTCAGAAATCTAAAATTGAAGTGTTGGTAGGGCTATGTTCCTTCAGGAGAAAACCCATGTTCCTTCTTGTCCTTCTTTCTTTAGGATAAGGTTCCTTGCCACTCTCAGCCTCAAAAGACCATCTGCATTCCTTGGCTCACAGCCCCTTCCTCATCTTCAAAGAGCAATATTCCAACCTCTGATCCACTGTCAAATGACTGCTGTCTTTGCACTTCTTGTCTTCCTCTTGGAAGGACCTCTTTTGATTACTTGGGCTCACACACACAATCCAGGAAAATCTCTTTATCACAAAATCCTTAACTTGATCACATCAGGGAGGTGATCATTATTTAGCCTGCCACAGCCATTCTCTCTCATTCCTCTCAGCCAGCCCTGTTCTTAAATATTCTCTCGTGTATGCTACCTCCCTGTCTCTTGTGAGTGCTGGGGGTTGCAGGTCCTGATTTCCAAAGGGAGTGCATTGAGGCTTCATATCACCAAAGCAGTATAAATGTACTTAAAAGTCAGCTGTCTACTCACAAGACACAAACAAGTCTTAATAAAATATGACTTGCATTGAGCTTCCTTGAAGGATGCGAGACAAGATATTTGGTATAGTACTGTTAACATACAAAAATCCCACAGTTACCAAAGGAGACAGCTTCTTTTGCTCCCTCACCTGCAGGTGACATGGAAGGCTGGCAAGTACATGAGCCATCATGTGTGAAGGTCACCTTGACATAAATTGCAAACTCTCAGAACACGGTACTATATGAAATCTATTTTTTAACACAGTGCCCAGGACAAAGACTATCGTCATTTTGGTAATTCTCATCAAGTCTTTTGAAAGTTTTGTAAAGGAAACACAATCATATCATCATAGCAGCCTTGCCACTGCGGAACACTCAGATGTAATCCTGCTTCTGGCCCTCGGCACTTGTTCTCTCTGAAATGTTCTGCCCCAATCGCTACATGACTCCTGAGCTGTGTCACCCCAAAAGTTATATGTCAAAGTCTCAACACCCAGTACCTTAGAATGTAACCATATTTGGAGAAAAGCTGTTGAAACAAATGGTTAAGTTAGAAAGAGGCCATAGGACTGATGTCCTTACAAGAAAATGAAGACACCAGGGATGTATGTGCATAGAGGAGAGGCCATGAAAAGACATAGTAAGAGCCTGGTCATCGGCAAGCGAGCAGAGAGTTCTCAGGAGAAATCAGCCCTGATGAACTGACCTTGGACTTCCAGCCTCTGGAACTTTGAGAAAACAAGTATCTCTTGCTGCAGCCATCAGTCTGTTATGGCAACCCCAGCAGAGTAATTCACTGCCTTCGCTAGTCTTTGTGAAGACTAGTGACCTCCTTGCCTGGCCTCTTATCTAAAATTTCCATCATACCCAGACACTTATCACATCTCATTCCTGCTTTTTTTTTTTTTTTAATAAAGCCTTTATCCCATACGCAACATAATACGTAATGTAATCATTTCTTTATTTTGTTTTTGCCTATTTCCTCTATAATGTGAGCTCAACGAGGAAGGAGACTTTGGGCTTTTCTTGTTTGGTTTTCTACTACTATCTCCCCGGAATCTAGAATAGCATCTTGTACAGAATAAGACCTCACGTATTTATTTACTTGGCTGCACGTATACAAAAATCAAGAGACTAACAGGTTCCATAGAACACTGGCAACTGAAACACATGTCGTGAGTGTAGAAACACAGGGTAGAGCTTAGGTCTTGAACCTTTTATTGGCTACTTCTCAGAGATTCCCAACTAGAGAGAAAAAATGCAGATACTTAGAAGATGGAGTGGTGCGAAGGGCAAAGAAAGGAAGGTTAGAAGGGAGCGGGTATGCTGAAGGGGGACAGGTGCACACAGTGAAGTGTTAGGCAAGTTTTGCAGGGATCCTGGAGAAGGCTTTCTAACAGGATGAAAACCTGTATTGAAAAGAAAATTAATAGGTATTACCCTAGGGCCTTAAGTTTTAGCTTTTATATACTTTTTCTTTTTTTAATATATAAAGGAACAAGAGGACACTAAAAAGAATCCCTGGAATATTTTTTCGAGGGACTAAATACGCAGGAAATGTGCTCTGTTAGGTTCAGAGTGCTCAAGAAGAGTTCAAAGGCCTCTAACTCAGGAGGCATTCCTTGACTTAGCTCTGTTCCTTACTAGCCATTTGAATTTTTCAATTATTGATTTTGGTAAAATGTAGCATCTTAACCATTTTAAGTATATTTCAGTGGCCTTAAATATAATCATACATTGTACAGTCGTCACCACCATCTGTCTCCAGAACTTTTTTCATCTGGCAAAACTGAAACTCTGTGCCCACTAAACACTCAGCCCCCATCCGCTCCCTCCCCTTCCCCTGACAACCACCACTCTACTTGCTGTCTGTGTGAATTCCATCTTTGTGGACTTACACTCTAGGTAATTCATGTAAGTGGAATCATACAGCATGTGTCTGTTTTGTGACTGACTTCTTTCACTTAGCCTAATGTTCATCCATGCTCTAGCACGTGTCAGAACATCAGACTCCCCTTCCTTTTTGAGGCTGACTGATGTTCTATTATATGTATATACACTTTTGTTCATCCGCTCATCTGTCAACAGACAATAGGTTGCTTCCCCTTCTGGGTTCTTATGAATAATGCTGCTACGAACGTGAGAGTTCAAATATCTCTTTGAGGCCCTGCTTCCAATCAGTCAGGTGTACAAGCAGAAGTGGAATTGCTGGATCATATAATACTTCTATTTTTAATTTTTTGAGGCATCACCAGACCATTTTCCACAGTGGCTGCACCATCTTACATCTCCGTGAAGAGAGCACAAGTGGTCTAATGTCTCCGAATCTTGCCAACACTTGTTATTTTCTCTGTTATTTATTTGTTTACTTATTTACTTGTTTATTCATTTATTTATCCATTCTTTATTTATTTATTAACAGTAGCCATTCTAATGGGTGTGAGGTGGTCCTGGTCAGTTGATTTGGAATATAAATTGTCTAAATTTCTGTTCCCAATTTAAAGAGTCTAAATTCTGTTTCCTGTGCATTTCATGTTTACCATGGTGTTTGGGAGGACCAAAAAGATGTAATACTAGCAAATACATGCAAAATTCCTCTGTGAAACTTAAAGAGAAATTGATTTCTGAGAAGTAATTTTCTAATTTGAAAATTAGTTGGATGGTCTTTCAAAAGACTAGATTTTAGATTCCACTTAGTTTTGGGTCTTCTGTGGCTTTTCTAGAAGTGCATACCTCTAGAGTTTTCTGAAAAATACAAATTCTCAGGGTACTCATAATTGAATTTAAAAATAACCAGAGAAAAGAATGAAAAGTCAAGCATTTTCTCCCTTTCACTCTTTGCTCTTTGCTCACAGATATAAGTATGAAATTCTGTAAATCTCAAGGAATAGATAAGTTATCAACTATTTAAATGTTTCAGAGCATAGGAAAGTAATAAATGCCCCTAATTCATTCTATAAGGCTAGCAGGATCCTAAAATACAAAATAGACAGAAACGCTGTTATCAAAGGAAACTCTGTGTGTGTGTGTGTGTTTACATATATATGTGTATATATAACAATATAGTTTAAAATTTGAGGCAAACTATTAGCAAACTGAAATAGCAGTATATAAAAATAATAATTTAATATTAAATTAGTCCAACATGTCAAATCTATTAATTGAATAATACATTACACTAAGACTATACTACACTAAGACTGTACATTACACTAAGACTATACTTTCAGGGATCATTTCTATAGTTTGTTAAATAATACATTATACTAACATAAGTGAGAAAAACACCTCCCAAGGTTGAAAAAGCATATAATAAAATGTACTAGTACTTCACAAATAAAATTATAAACCCTGGAAATCGGGCTAATGTTATCCATCAAAAACACAAAGTCTTTCCAGGTAGAACTTTTTCACAACTTCCCTGCAGAGTCTAGGAGACCATTAAAACTGAACAAAAACTGGAGCAGCGAGGACTCACATTTCTACATCACAAGCGGGATTATGCGCTTTGCTTGGATCACCTCATCTAGCCCTCCCCACAGTTCCAGGAGTGGAGGGCTATTACTGCTCTGAATTCCACAGGTAAAGAAACCTACGAGAATAGAAATTAAATAACATACCCAGACTGACAGAGTTAGTATTATTTGATTAACCCTTGCTCAAAATTAAGCGAGCTAGAGAAAGACTTTTAATTTCAGATTAGTTTGAATATGGTATCGCTAATAGTTACATAAAATATTGTCCTTGAATTTTGTAGACTTTTTTGTACTGGCACCTCCAACATAAAAGCCTGCGATGAGTGTCCCTGTAAAACTGAGTTCCTCTTACTCTTTGCTACCATCTGTGATCATATCAACGGGTGTTAATTGTTCTTTTGATAATATCACAACTAATCCTATTAAGGCTAACAGTGGGCGTATGGCCTACTACACTTAGTACCAAGGTCCAAAGCATAAAAGGAGATATGGTATCCATTTCCACATGCAAATAATATACTTTTAACTTCAATGAAGTGGTCAATTCCCTAAAGACATTCTAAGCATCTGCCTGAAGTGCTAAATGACTTAGTCCCCCTATCAAACCAATTAGAAAAGACAAATTAATTGGAAAGGACATTCATTGTATAATTTACTGGTGTAAATAACACCCAACTGGTGAGATAACAGAGGCTTTTATTCTGTGTAGGAGGATGGACTGTCTGTTGGTTAAACATGGCACACACCAATTAGGAAAAATAAAACACTTAATTGCATTCATTCAGTGGCCTCTACAGGCATCTGCAAGTAGTAGACATTAACCTTCCCCTTTATGTCCTCTTAAAAGCCAAAGGAAAATCCAGAGACCAAACTTTTGTTGGGCTACTTTTCAAGCTTTCATCAGATTTTATTTCCTTTTGGTAGATTGGTAAAAGTTTATCGAGCCCCGGCTGGTATGGCTCAGTGGAGCGAGCTCCGGCCTGGTAACCAAAGGGTTGCTGGTTCAATTCCCAGTCAGGGCACATGCCTGGGTTTCGGGCATGCAAGAGGCAACCACACATTGATGTTTCTCCCGTTCTCTTTCTCTCTCCCTTCCCCTCTGTCTAAAAATAAATAAATAAAATCTTTAAAAAAACATTTATCGGAAAGATGGTTTAGAAAAGGCAATGTGGAATTTGTCAATATAACTTAAATTATAGAGTGATTATGTACACACACACACACACACACACACACACACAGAGATGCTTGTGTGTACAGAGACTATACGGCAGCAAATTATAATCCAAATTACCTACATTCATACTTTGTGTTTATGCTAAAATTAAGTTCATTAAACAAATGACAATTACATGGATTAGAAATGCATTGCTAAAAAGCTAAACTACCATTGGAGCATAGCAAACTGACCAGAAAGCAAATTGGTTTGCTTTGCTGATCCCTTTTTTCATGGAAGAGGCCCTAATAAGAACAGTTAAAGCACTAGCCTGAGAACAGGAATGTGGAAACTAACATTATCTCTTCATTTGATAATAGACATGATTGAGGCTTATATTTTATGTTAACAATTGAGAGAAAGGTCCACATCTGTGTAGCTTTATAGTGTCCACACAGTAGTCCCCCAAATTACGGTCCAATGAAAGTAGAAAACTAGCTATATGATTTACCAACATTGGTAGGGTATGCTTTTTCTTAAATCTTATATTTGTATGAAAGAGCCTGCAACAGATTGTGTAAGGATCTGTTTGTTTGGGTTATATTCTAGGAAAGGAGGCCACATGCTCACAAATAAGCCAAAACATTACCTAGGGAATGGGGAAGGTTCGAAGTTTTCAAGCATAAGCGCAAGCAGACATTTCCCCAATTTCCCAAATGCATTCACAGACAAAGGTAAATAAAATAATTGCATCCCTTGCCTTTTAAGTTATTTACGTCTTAGAATTGAGTTCAGAATTCTATCCTGTTGCATTTCCAACACTGGAAGCACATCTCTGCATACACGCACATGTGCTCACTACACTTCTTCATGTGCATACACACACAAGCCCCATCCAGGCACTGACACCCACACCTTCTCTCTTGCTACCCAATCCATTCTGTTCTTGAGCTAGGAGAACAATAGATATGTGCATGCATTTGTGCTTTTTCAAAACACTTAGCTTGCAGAGAGGTCAAGACGCGTTCTTCCTTCTGTAATTAGTATATTTTTACATACGTAAAAATTGGTATTTCCAGAAATTTACTCTCTTTTCTGCAGAGGATGAAATTTGGAGCATTTCAGCTCATAACATTTAGATGAGGTTTTAAACTTGAGGCGGTGCGGGAATGGAAGGAGACATTTGAGGATGCTCGGACAGGATGGATACACAGTGCATGTGAGCTGGATGTCCTCTTTTGTAACCCGGATGGTCAACAGAGGTAGGCTGAATAATGTCCTCCCCCAAAAGATGATATCTGTGAGTATTACTTTTCATAGCAAAAAAAGGACTCTGCAGAAGTAATTAAATTAAGGATCTTGAAACAGAACAATTATTCTGCACTATCCGGGTAAGTCCTCAATGCAATGTGACCAGAAGACAGAAAGTAGAGTGATGTCACCCCAAGACCAGGAGTGTTGGCAACCACTGGAAAATAAAGAAAAAGCAAACTGTTTCTTAGAGCTTCTGGGGGGGAATGTGGTGCTTCTGATATCTTCATTTCAGCCCAGTGAAACTGATTTCCAGTTTCTGACTTCCAACCCTGTGAAACAATAAGCTTTTGTTGTTTCCAGTCACCCAGTTCATCATTTTTTCTCATCACAGCCACAGAACACTAATAATACATAATTAAAAAAACAAATAAGTTCTAAAATGTGCTGTCTACTCAAACATCTTACCCAACAGGTGCCTATTAGACTAGGAATGACCCTTTGAAAAGAACATAACATTCTGAAGCCAACTGCCCAGGGTACCACATGCAGTAACTCTAGCTCTGTATCTTAGCCTTTGTCACTCCTTTGCCTCTCCAGAATTTAGACTAACAATTGGCCATGTGTCTTTTGAAGGCTGGCAAGAGTACCTAAAGATCTGTCAGGTAGGCGGGGCAAAGTTCTAACATCTTTTGGGAGATAGGAAGGTGGGGTGTTAGGAATATAAAGGACATTTACTCTATACTTCATATCAACAAAATTCAAGTTTAGACTAGGGATGTTACTGACAAATGAGGTTATATATACTGTTACGATGTTCCAAGAACTTTAAATTCATGTTCTGTTAGAGAACTATCAATTGCTTTATAAATTCTAGACTTTTCCTATAACTGAATTATTTTGCATTGCTTTTTCAGCTAAGAGTTCATTTTGTTTAGCATAATACGTCAATGCATTTTAAACATTTCACAACTGTGTTTTTAAATTTTTTAAATTTTCTTTAAAGAGTAACTCAGGCTTTTCTTTATGATGGAGATGCCCTGTCTGTTGATTAATAAAGCTGGTGTATGATAACCTTATAAAATGAACTGTATATAGTTTAAGTCAGCTTATCCTTTCAGCTAATATTGGAGGGACTATTGTATGCCATGCATTGATCTAGGAATGGCGCATCTATCCCACAGAACTCCTTGCCCTTATCAAGTTGACATATGAGTAGGGCTGACCATCAATAAACACAAAACTAGATAAATAAATAACACAAACAAATAACTAAATAATGTCAACTGATTATAAAGAAAGAGGGATAGTTACTGTCAAGAGGAAGAAGTGGTGAGAGTGGTAGAGAAAGATTTTTTATTTTAAATAGAAAACACGGAACCAAGTCCTCATTGATAATCTGACCTTTGATCAGAAATTATTTATTCATGCTCTTCCTCTTTGCTGTGCTCTGTACATCACGATTCGGACAAGTGTTTGGTGGAGGCCCTACCTCCATCTGATGAAGGGTTATGTTTGCCTACCTTGCAGTCAACTGCAGCATTTTAAAGAAAGATAGCTCTACTCTCAAATCTTCTAGAAGAACATCAAATATAAACTTGATCCCCTTGTGACTCCTGTTTAGGACAACAGGTCTCAGTCTTTTATGTAAGAGAATAAATTTAGTCAAGGGGATCTGTTTGAATGAGACACACCATTTCATCGTGACAGCAGAAGCAAGATGGGATTGGTATATCCGCCCACTGGCATAGGAAACAGACCCAAACTTGGTCAACTCGTCATTTAAGTCATTTGGTTGACTGGTAGACCCAGAATCCTGAAAACATATCCTTGGGCTCCATGCATAAGGAGGACTCCCATCCCTGCTGGGAAAGCCGCAGGTTATTACTCCATAAAACAGCCTCTGCAGTTGTGTATTTCAAATTAGTGTCCTTTCTGCTTTCCTTCCACCCCTATCCGTTTCTAGACTACCGGTGCCCTTCCCACTGTGCATAAAATGAAGCATTAGATGGCTGCTTAGTAATCATGATGTGGTTTGTTTATTTGTTTTGGGAATTGCTTATGGGGGGTGCTTTTACAATTATCTTTATTCCCTGTAATTAATTTCCAGAGCATTAAATGTAAATTAGCCCTCTGTGTGAAGTGTTAATGCTATCACCTAAGCAGGGAAAGAGGTCTGACTTTCCAAACTATGGGGGGAGTTTTCTCTACCTCATTGTGTTAACTCATTGTGGAGAGAACCACTAACATGAAAAAGCAGCAAAGGAAAACTTTAGGAAGCTAATCTTGTTCTCTCTGGCTTCATCTCTTCCCAAGCTCACAATTGCTTTCTAACAGCTTCTGGTAAATCCTTGGAAGGCCAGCACAGGATGCTGCAGTACAAAGTAAGCTAAGATCCAGATTTCCAATAGGTCAGAAAGCCCTGGCTTGATGGCTATTAACCCCAGTGGTCAGTTTATACAGAGCAGAGCACAGAGCAATTTCAGATATACAATGAGCCCAGGTGACTGAATGTGCTTAGAATTTCTTTGGCATTATAAGACAGACTTTAGCCATTTTCACATGTAAACAACATAGTAAAATGTTACTGGAAAAGCAAGGTGAAAGTTTTCATCAGTATATTACCCTTGCCTTTAGAATAGGCTGCTCCAGAACACACAAATTGACCGTGGCTAAAGTACAATATATATTGTTGGAATATGACAAGTTATGTGCACGTTTCTGGGGCAATCTTGTCATTATAATCACCGCATCTGTGATTATTTAATGTGACTGTCTGTATCCTTTCTCCCCTGCAAATGCACCAAAAATGTGAAAATGTATCTTTAGAAGAGAAGTAGGCTTTAAATAATGTAAACATTTAAAGCCCACATTTCCTGCATCCAATAAGGTGATGAATGGAACTCTTTAGTCCCATTTGTAAACAAACATTCTTCTAGGGCCAGTTTCATAAGTGTGTGTCGCCCAATTGTTGTATTTGTTTTAGAGAAATTTCAAATTCTATTCCATGTGATTTGAAACATTCCATGCACAAGATAATGCTGAAGTTGTTCACAGAATCTTACGGGGAAAAAATGTCGATTCTCTTCCTTTTCCTTTGTTCTTACCTTCATCTAAGTGTGTTTCATTATGTAAATCACAGTAGGCACCAAGATAATAACAAATACTACAAAGTAAAAGACGACTTCTTTGTTTCCATGCACACGTCTTCAAAAAAGAGGCAAGATACAGAGTAACCAATCAACTATAGTATATAGATGCCCCTTCCCCGGTTTGGAATGTTAAGAATTTGAGTTCTGGATTGCAATATACCAGGATCCCTGTCCTGCCACCTGCTGGCTATGTGACTTCTGGCAAATTATTTAACTTCTGTGAACCTCGGTTTTTTTATTCATTGGGACAATAGAAATGACAGATGTTTACCTCCAAGAGTGGTGTAAGGGTTCAGGTAATGTGTGTTGTCTGTACACAGTAAGAACTCCATGGATATTAGCCATTAATAATGATTTTGCATGGCACCTAGATAATTTGGGAATATGTTAAATCTCGATGTCGCCTTAGAAATCATCCAGAATGGGAGGCACACACCCAAATGTTTTCAAAGCCCAGATGGATAACATATAAAGGAAAACAGCTAGCCTGCAAAGGGACTCGTGGGGACTGAGGCATGGTGTAGAGGGCCTGTTCTCCCTAAAATACTCCCAACTCTCTCCCTCCCCCACCTCGTAAGCCTTATTCTCCTCCTCTGTGTCTAGAATAAACAGAACACAACACAAAAACACACTGGCCCATGGCTGCTGGGGTGTAACCTCAGGTTTAATTTCAATCCCTGCATTTTACAGAACATAAAATAGAGAAAGGTACCCTTAACCGAATTTGTAGGATTAGTTCATGGCAAGAGTTCCTATCAGCTCACTCACTTGCAGGGCAATCTTTTTTACTGTGAATCATCTGACTACTCTGCATGCACACATTTTATTTTTAATCTTAAGTAAAATAACTACCGTATGGGCTGCATCTTTCTCTGAAGCCTTCAACAAACCATTGCTCACAGTTGTCCCAGAGTTAGGACATCTCTAGCAGCAATTTAGGCAGCAATCTAAGTAAATCTAAAAAAAGGAAGTGGCTGTATTCGAAGCCATTGTTGATCACTTACTATAACATCTTGAAGGTATTTAATGCATTGTCCTCAACGTCACTAAAGATGCGAGTGAAACTCAACGTCACTAAAGATGCGAGTGAAACGTTGTCTAATGTTACTGTTTCTCTGCTTTAATCACCGAGCTCCTATCTCTTGTTCATTAATAACTTTGCCACTAGGTGGAAACCTTTAAAAGATGATAGCTATTTCTTTTTCTGCAGTATCCGATTTAACTCCAACATAGAGTTAATGTAAGAAGTTTAAAAACTTC
>VMDR010033659.1:0-11293 GCA_007922815.1 Macrotus californicus
AGATAAGCCATTGCCTTTTGGCTTATAGTGTTACAATTAAAAGGCAACTTTTTGTCTGTTTTTTTTAAAAAGACTGTTTGACTTTTCTCTCTTGCTCATTTTGAATCTAATTTCTATGATGATCTGTAGTGTTATGATTTGTCTAGATGTTAATTTCTGTTATTTATTTATCTTGAGATTGATAGACTTCCTGAATTTAGAAAATCATAATTCAGCAATTTTAATAAGTTTTTTAAAATTTTTAAATATTGTTTCTCCATGTCTATTGTCTATTTTCACTGGAGAAATCTTTTAATGGAATTTCCATCAGTTTAATATTAGACATCCTCATCACATACTCTATGTCTCCTAACCTCATTTTGTTATTTTACACAGCATTTTGGATATTCTCTTCAGGTCTGTCTTCTAGTTCAGCGATTCTCTGAGTGTTTAGCCTGCTGCGCTTCAGCCAACGTCCTGCCCTTTTCTTCACTAGCATTGGCCTTCTTTGTCTTCTTGGGGCCCACTCACCTATTTTCTGCCTTGAGCTTACACAGGCGGCTGCGTGCTGCGTTCTGCTCTGTCTCCCGGACAGGGAACACAGCTCTCTGGGTACAGGAATTCTTCACCTAAGCCTCGATTTTAGTGCAGCCTTGTCACAAGTGACTGATAATGGAAATATAACATCAAAATTGTATTATGCAGTTAAATTTGTGCTTAAAGGTGATACACACCTTTAAAATTCTATTAGAAAGGAAGAATATCATAAGTTAACGAGGTAAAAAACATAAAATATACAAGGTCTTTGGGGCCAACATTTGTTGTTTTTTTTTTAAACAGATTTATAAAACTAATAAATCTTTAGCTAGTGTGATTAAGACTAACACAAAACCACAAATAAACAGTGTAACTAATGGTAAAGGAGACATCACAAAGGGTACCACAGAATATAACTTTCCAAGACTGACCAAAGTAGAAATAGCAATTACAAAGAATCCTATATTACTAAAGAAATTAGATTTATAATTAGAAACTTTACCACAGATAGTTCCAAGGTTAGGTAAACTTATCAATGAATTCTACCAAACATTTAAATAAATAACAAGAATAGAAATACAAAAACATTTCTTAATTCATTCTATGAGGACAGAAAAACCTTCAAACCAAAACCTGAAACGCATATAACAAGAACAAATGCTATTCACCAATCTCCCTCATGAATACCAAGGCAAAGATTAGGAACCAGCATTTGGCACACTAAATTGAAAATATGTCCATGCATGTACCTATTTATCCATCTACCTAGGTTTATTTAAGAATTTCAAAGTTTAACATTAAAAATTCAATCAGAGTAATTCACATTAACAGAATAAAGGAAAAAATATATGATCATTTCAACAGATTTATAAAAAACATGTGATAAAATTAAACATCTATTTATTAAAATACTTGGGCAAACTAGGGAGAGAGAGCTTCTTTAATCCAATAGAAGGAATCTACACAAGACCTACCACAGACATCTTAGAGTAGCTCCCCCTTATCCACAGGGGACATGCTCCAAGACTCCCAGAACGTACCAAACCTTATATATAGTATATTTTTTTACCTATGCATGCATACCTATGACAGTTTAATTTGTAAATTAGGCATAATAAGAGATTAACAATAACTAATTATAAAATAGGACAATTATAATAATATACTATAATAAAATGTATGTGAATGTGGTACCTCTCTCTCACATACCTTATTGTTCTGTATTCACCCTTCTTGAGATGATGTGAGATCATTCAATGCCTATGTGATGATGTGAAGTGAAGTAAATGATGTAGGGATTGTGACAAAGAATTAGAATACTGTGAGTTAACTGAACACAAGCCCTAGGTAGTACCACAGTGGCTAACAGAGGGTCGCATATACATCATGGGTATGCTTGACAAAGGGATAATTCACATCCAAGTCAGGACAGAACCAGACAGCATGAGATTTCAACATGCTACTCAGAAAGGTGTGCAATTTAAAACTTATGAATTGCTTATTCCTGGAATTTGCCACTTACTATTTTTAGACTATGGTTGACCATGGTAGCTGAAACAATGCAAAGGAAAACCACCAGTAAAAGGGGCGCTTTTCCTTTTCCTGCTGTAGTGGTAGAGCATTGAAAGCCACCCTCTGAGAGCAGCTGGAGGACAGGATAGTTGACGAAGCAAAGGACACATTAAATTAAAACAAGATCAAGAGAGTGACGGTGTCACTGGTCCAAAGTTCATGTGCTGGGGGCTTCAATGGCCAAACTCAAAGTGTCAGAATTTGGAGTAGGAAAGGGGTGATCAAGAAGTCGCTGAGAAGATGGGAGGCTTACTGGTGCCTCAAATCCATCCTCAGAGAGTACAGAGTTCAGGCAAAATAAATGAGGCAAAATAAAATAAATTATCAAGACTCTGCAAGAAGGAAGAGTACTATCCACACAGTATATTGTAATAACATGGTGATATAGGCAATATAATTATGTACACAGAAATTTCAAAAACAATTTACAGATCAATAATAAAATTAGTAAGAGAGGTCAGCATGTTGGCTGGATAAAGGTGAATATAGAAAAGCCAATTAGCAGCAAATAATTATGAATTAACAATGTTTAAAAGATACAAGTAGCAATAACATAAAATATATCAAATATTTAGGAATAAGTTTAGTGGAAGATGTAAAGTACCCTTACACACAAAAAAAACCTAATTATCAAGATTTTTTTAAAGACCTAAATAGACAGTTTCATTATTTAAAACAAATTCATCACTTTTCTCCACAAATTGATAACTCTTTGTGGCAAATATCTTTTTAACTATGTTATATAAAATACATCATTTAACACAAGAGCCAAGCCTGAGATATAGGCATAATTCTCTCCATTTGCCGATTAGAAAACACATTTAGCAGAACTGAGTGACAGTCAAGGTCCCTCACTAGTAAGTGGCCCAGGCAGGATCAAATCCAGCTCACACTAAAGCTCATTCATTCAACAGCTATGCTATATAAATACTATTAATATTTGGCTCTTAAACCTTCACAATAAAAGTTTTACTCATTCTTGCTTCTCTCACTCATGTCTAACTGAACAATTGACCAAGCAACTAGCCTTTATCTTTGTTTGATGCTTCTTCAGTGAAAAGGTTCCTGTTGTCTCCCCTTCCCTTTCCTGCTGTATCCAACCAGCCTAGCCCAGGTCCTTACATTTTCCTGGTCTCCTGCAAAGATCTCCTCACTCTTCTGTCCATCCCACTCTCTTTGCATCTCAACATACTCTGCTCAAATCCTAGCCTGCTCAGAACAGGTGTTCTTCCCCATGCACTTGGAAAATTTGCCCATAGAATCAACCAGATTGTTTTACATAGCCCCAAATGTTTCTTGTACACCATCAATTTGTGTGCCAAGTGTTAAACCTATAATTCTCCAGTTTTTTTTTAAGATTTTATTTATTTATTTTTTAGACAGAGGAGAAGGGAGGGAGGAAGAGAGGGAGAGAAACATCAGCGTGTGGTTGCCTCTCACTTGGCCCCTACTGGGGACCTGGCCCGCAACCCAGGCATGCTCCCTGACTGGGAATCGAACTGGCGACCCTCTGGTTCGTAGCCTGCACTCAATCCATTGAGCTACACCAGCCAGGGCTAATTCTCCAGTTTTATAGCATTTTTCCATTGGATGAACTCCAGGTTCTGAGCCATTTCCTTTCAGGGCTCCTTCCCCAACTTCCTAGTCTTCTCAGGAGACTCAAATATATGCAAGTCCCTGCCTGTTGGCCTTGGTGCTCCCATTGCATTGCTTTCCTCCTTGGCCATGGCCCCTTCCTCAACTCTTGCTGATTGTTTTGTAACAGCTCCTGCTATGACTCCTCACAGAGGCTATTTCCTTTGTGGTAAATAGAAAATGAAAACCTCTCATCTCTACTATTCTCTTTTAGAAGAATTATATAGTTGGGTCTCTTAGGTCCCAAGCTATAAAATTTTGGCAACCTCCTCTCTTCCACAAGAACAGATTTTTATTCTCTTCAGTTCTCTTCTCTGACACCCTAGACCATTATACTGAGTTTAACTCACCATACTTAATTTTCTGGACGTTTCCCGCCCCCGTGAGAGGCTCTGCAGCTTCTTTCTACAATTTAGTTTCACTATAGTCTCTCCCACTACTTTGCTATGCATGTTTATATAACTCAGCCCTAAGCAGTGACATGACTCAAGTTCCTTTCCCAGGAAAAGCTTGTGTCCCTAAACAAATCAGGAGAATCTGGGGTGAGTACTGACTAGCCACACTTACCTTCATCTGTGTGAATCCCCTTTCCCGCCACATAGGATGGTGCTTATACGATATTCCACTCCTTCCATGACTTTTCTCCAACATTGCCTTCTGTAGCAGAGTGAAATACTAGGCCTCTCTGGCTCCATCTTGTTCAAGCCTGCTTTGCTCCCATGACCTTTAGATTCATAGCTTCTTGTATGTCAACATGCTAATCATTAGAGGACCTCTGCTTGTGGCTAGAGTGTTACAAAAATGGCCAGTTACCAGAAAGTGCCTGTCCTGAGGAGATAAGGAGTTATGTGTTTTTTATCAAAGATTTGCAGGAACTTGGCTACTGGACTCACATCAGGTAGGGTCCACAGACTAAGCACAATCCTCCTTAGACTCCTGCTGCATGTGGGTGTCAATCACCTCTTGCTCCTCCCATTTGCCCCCTTCCCTTGACATGAAGAAGCCTGAACTCTGTACTTTCTGAAGATGGACTTGAGGCATCACTAAGTCTCCCATCTCAGTTGGTGCCTTCTTGATCAATAAACCTTTCCTTACTCCAAATTATGATATCTGAGTTTTGGTCTCTGAAGCTTCCAGCATATGAACTTTGGAACTGTAACACTTTCACTTGCTTGAACTTGTTTCAATTTAATGTATCCTTAGAAGTTCTTTTTCCTCCTCTAATCCTGCTGTTATAATCCTACCTCTTGTCTGGGGCTTAGTTCAAATGCTACTTTCTCTGTAGCCCTCCTTGCCTGCTAATCCCAGTTGAAAATAAAGGCTCCTTCCTCAGGCTCTCAGCTACCACAACTTTCTCTTTGTGTTCCTTACATACCCCGCCTTCTGTGGCATTGAGACATACGAGACCTCTCGCTCATGAACAGAGAACAGAGTCATGTTTATCTGGGCTTCCCTCGGAGAATCAAAGTATGATGAATTGTACATACTATATGCCCACGACTTTTACTAATTGAACAGAAATGTGTTGGCCTTGTAGCCAGTAACCTAGCAAAGGATCTTTTCTGATTAGGAGAAAAATACTCATTGTCTCCTGTCAGTCTGTTTTGAGTTCATGTTCTCGGGATGGCATCCAGTTGATCTTCACACAGAGAGCTTGATCTGGACCTTCTGCTACGTGGAGCCAAGTGGCAGGCTGGATGTGGCTGAACCGTACCATGGCTAAGCTCCAGAGATATTTGCTTTCAAACACTTAACATTTGCTTTGTGTTACCCTTTTATTCCTAAGATTGAAACTGAAAAGGAAGCAAGTGAGGCAGGGCTTTCTTCTTTTCTTTCTGCAAGAACAGCTTGTTTCCATGACATTTATACAGGGAGCTTTTTCTAAATGACAAGCAGATTGTTAGAAGATGTTATTTTCTGTCTCTTTGCTTTGGATCTTCACTTGGTGGGTGTAATGTAAGAGAGACAGCCTCACTAAGAGGGTGACTATCAGGTATGTGGCTTCAGAAGGGAATGGGGTAGAGATGCACTGAGTCCTCTCTGTTGAGGTTGCTATAGCAGCAGCCTAGCAGATTCTGGCTAGAAGTTGTAAGATGTATTAGTATTATTTTTTTACATGGAGTAACATTTCTGCTGATATAATTGTCTGCTCTTTTTAGCTTATTCTCTTAGTGAAGAAAATTGAATGCTTATAGAGGAAGCCATCTATGGGGGCAGGAGGAAGTCCTAAGCACCAAGGCCCATATGAAGTGGCCAAGTCTGGGGTGGCATTAGGGCCTGTCTTCTGCAGAATAGAGGTCAGCCTCAGAGGGATCCCATTTTAGGTCACCTCCCCCAGAGTTTTGAGTGCACACTGAGGCCACAACAATGGAATAAAGGAGCACCAGGCTCTCTAGCCATGACCCCAGCCACTCTCCATGTAAGAGGCTGCCTCACCTCCCATCCGCACCATGCTGTGCTGGTTACACATTGTTCTCACTCACATTATGTCTTTCAAAGAACTCCAAGGAGATTGGCTCAACCTACATCAGAAGTCTCTCCTTTTACTTCGCCCCCTCTTCCCTCTCACTGTTACTGCCTTGGTCCGGGCCTCATCACAGCTCACATGGATTTGTGCAACGTGTCACTGGGCAATTTATTCCACTCTTTTTACTTTCTCGAGGGCAATTAGTTACCCTATAAAACAAACCTTGTTACGTAACTGCACCTAATTGAAGAACTCAACTGACTCCCTGCTGTCTACAAAATAAAATCCAAACTCCTTAGACCAACACAGCGGGCCCCCCACATCCAGGTCCAAATGTCCTCCTTTCCTTGCACTTCCTCTTGACAGTGCTGACTGCCCCAGCCGCTTCCCCGCTTCCCCGAAGCAGTGTACAGTGTGTTCCTCAAACACATTATGCATGGAATTACCATTATCTGCCTACAGGTTTTGTTTATTCGTTCAGAAGAGCTTTTAAAGAATTATTTTGAGCTTGAATAGCTTTAAGCAGGCATGGCCTCTGCAGTTAGACACAGGTTCCTTTGGTATTCTGTCCACCGTCCTCCACTCTGCATATTTATATCACTTGCCTGGCCCCTGAAGGCAATTAATTTATACCTCTTGAACAGGAACAACATTTGCTTCCTGGTAATTAAATCCTCACCTTTCTTAATCTAGAACACATATTACTACCAATTCAAAATGCGCTATGGCTTGCCCAGGAAGTGGCTGCAGCCTTTGCTCTTCTTGTTGCTGTACAACAGCCTGGATGAAACTGATAATTATGGTCATGTCCCTCCATCCAGCAACACTGGCAGCTTCCTCAGAAAAAGTTAACCTTAAAAATGTCTGCATACACACTGACCAGCAGAGTGCTGGACTGGGTACACATTTGTTAAATCTGAAATCCCCATTTGACAGGTGACATACCCAGGTCTCAAGCTGGCTAATCAATGGCACAGGCCTTGTAACGCGCCCCACGTCAAGTTGAGTCCTTGCCTTCTAAGACTCGGCTTTTCACAGGTTCTCACGCTTCTGGGGCCTCAGAAGCAAAACAGCTACCCTTTCTTTGTTCTGGTCAACCCACTTCACTGTGTCTAGCTGACTCCATACATCATGGAGACATCATGACTAAAACATCAATTCCATGTGACATTTGTCATGCCGGCAATGGCAACAGAATATAAATATTCCCAAACTTTCTCCTTCCCTCACCTTCTAAGTAGGAGTTGAGCTATGGGTCCGTTGTTGTATCTCCAAAGGCAGCGTAAGGAAGCAGAAATGGAGAAATGAACCCCAAGCAGGGGCTGATGGTGCTAAGACAACAACTGGAGGCCCCTGGAGAAGAAAAGATTCAGGAGTGAAAGAGGAAAAAGGTGGCAGGCGGGCAGAAGAAAAGCTACGGGGTCATATAAGATTTGGTAAGCGACAAACATGGCTCAAAGTAATTTTTAGGACATTTTGCTGTATGGGCAGTTACCTCATTTTCTGCCTCGCCCGTCTCCTGAAGGAGGCCCTTGCATAAAGCACTCTGTGACTCCCCCGAGGCGCGGGAGTCATTTTTGTGTTTGTTCGGGGTATGACACAGCACTGTGTTATGCAGAGTAACAGCATAAAGGCTTGGGGTCATTGGGTACATAATTACTTATTGTTTCATACTCAATCCGAAACTTAAGAATCATCAGCTATGAAAATAGAGATCAAGAGAAACTTCCTCATTTTCTGCATTTCTTACAAAGTCAGAGGAGAATTTACAAAAAACAAAAAATGTTTTAGATACTGAAAGGGACCACCCAAAAATAAAATGGAAGACCTAGGATCCCCCAGGGTGCTGAGAGATCCATTATAAGCACTGTGAACTAAAGAACAAAATTCAGGAACCACTATGGAGGACACATGGACATAACCAAGGGGGAGGGTGGAAATGGGGGAGGGGGGTGGGATTGGCTGGGGTGGGGGGAGAGTGATGGGGAGAAAATTCAAACTGTAATTGAACAACAATAAAGTAATTTAAAAAAAAAATAAAATAAAAAAAAATAAAGAACAAAATCCTGAGTGAAAAGTGAAATTTCCATCCATGAAGAAGGAAGAAGCTTGCTCTTCTGGGTAAAGGGATTTGTAACCCACATTTCATCAGCACCCTGCATCCCTGCCCTTTGATCTCAATGAGGAGCAGATGAAGCAATGCCTGGAAACCCTGTCTACACAATAAAACTGCACTAACACATAGAACCAACTGCTTGTTTCACAAGCTGTTGCCAATCCATCCATTTTTGGATCAAGCTAAAACATTCTGATATCAGTGTTTTCTGAAGCCTTTCATTTGAAAGCTCTGTTTTCCTTCCTTTAGGTATCACATAGCACAGTGCAGCTGCATAATGAGGACACCTTCCCACTGTCACTGAAAGGGCTCTAAGAGGGGAAGAGAAATACTGGAAAAGAAATGCCCTCTGAAAGGCAAGAGATGACCAAACATTCATATCAGACGTGAGGCAGCTGTAGGCATGTTACGGTCTGCACATATCTAAAGATGCTGGGCTGAAAGGTTCATCAGGGCACTGGTTGTCTAGTATATGTGACTTCCTCCATCTGTGCCACCAGCTGACTGCAAACTGCCCAGGGCATTCACTCTTTTTGGTTCTCTAGTCCTTCATGTACACTATGTTCATGCATTGGCGTACTCAATATTCGATTAAGGTGTTAATTCTTCCTAAATTAATCTACAGGCTAAATGATACCCCATTAAACTTCAGAAGGTAATTCTGAAGACATTGACAAGTTGATTTAAAGATGTACATGAAAATGCAAAGGACTCAGTATTGCCAAGACCACAGTGAAAAATAAGAACAGAGTTGAAAGAATCAAACCACTTGGTTTTGAGGTTTACTTAAATCAATGTGATTTTTGGCATAATTATCATATAAAACAAGACAATGGAGTCCATAACTATACAAGTAAATATATAAATATTCAAAGAGCATATGTAAATATATGTGCACACACATGTATTATGTGTGTTGTGTGTATGTGTGTGGGCACACAAGAAGAAAACTAAATGAGGCAAAGATCATTTTCAACAAATAGGCTGGACAACTGGATATTCATATTTTTAAAAAGTAATAATGACTTACTTCACACCACATACAAAAACTAAATAGATATTGATCATATACCCAAACATAAAACTAAAATACTGCTAAAATAAAATATAGTAGAAAGTGTTTCTGACCTTGGGATTAGCCAAGATATCACAGACAAGACACAAAAGCAGGAACCATAAAAGAAAAAAATTGATAAATTGGACTTTATCAAAATGCCTGGTAGTCAAAAGACACTATTGTTACATTTTATATATAACGTATGTATAATCATTTTGGAAACCATTTTGACATTTTCTTCTAAAATTAAATACATACTCATCAAATAATTCAGAAGTTCTATTGCTAAGTCTTTATTCAAGAAAAACAAAAACATATGTCCATGAAAACCTTTTAAATGGATTTTCATAGACACCAAAAACTGAAAAAAACAATCTATCATCAGGTAAATTGGTAAATAAATTATCACATATTCATTAATGAAATACTACTCAGCAAGAAAAAGAAATTAACTATATACACAGTATCATGGATGACTCTCAAACATATTAGTCTGAGCAAAAAAGTCACATACAAAGTGTTCACATTCATATTTCTCCTGGGGAAGGGAGGGAGGAGGGGAATTGACTACCAAGGTGTATGAAGCAAGCTTCTTGGGTTATGAAAATTTTCCACATCTTGAATTGGATGATGGTTACATGGGTGCATACCTAGGTCAACATACATGTGCATACTCAAAATGGATACATATCACTGCATAAAAACTACATTTTATTTAATTAGATTTTTAAAGTATAATAATATTGCAGCTCAATCTAATGATGAAGCTAAGGAAATAACTTTACCTCTACTAGATTTTCAGTCTTAAACATGGGTGGCATGTGTCCTTTCTCTGTCCCTGAATTCGTAGTTAGCAACACTCAAAGGAAGCTCATTGCCTGAGCCAGGCTCACGCTGAACTGAAGGTACAGGCCTGGTGGAGCAGAGCAGCTGCTCATCACTTCCATGACGTTAAATGACATCAGCGAAACTGGGGCTCCAGGGTTCAGTTTCCCAAAGTTCCATGGGGTTTGGGAGTTCAAAGAGTGTTTTTCTCTCCGTGAGTTTGCACACATTCTCTAATGGGTCTCCAAACAATTCTGTTCAAAGTAAACTAATGCCATGCTAAGTCCAATGCCATTCTTGGGGAAATTCTTTTATCTAAAGCATCAGTGGAAATTCTACTTTTTATGCTACCTACTTTTTCCCCTTAACAATAAAGGAAAGTGTCACTTTTATTCAGAGAAAATACTTTGCAATTTCAGACTCTAATTGTTAAACTCACATTCACTATATATTTCTTCATTGTATTCTAAAGCAACAGTTAAAAGCCTGAGAAATGTTTTGGTTTTAATGTTGTTTTTTGTTACCTTTATAAAACTAGCAATTCAGATTACCAAACAAGCCAGTAGCCACTGGCGTTGTGGATTTAAGAAATGTTGTACTTTGGGTAGGTAAAAATTGCCCAAGCATGTTAATTCTGCTGAATGAGCATTCTGATATTGTGATTAACTATTCAAGTCATTAGTTCCTTTACTGCTACAGTCTATTGAGGGAAAAATTAAAATTCTTCAATTACCTCTAAGGAAAAATCAACTATATGGCTTTTATATATGGCAGTAAGGTGGGGTCCATGGGTCAATGATTAAATAAAATATTGGCAAAAGTTAACCACTTATTAGAAATCCCCTACATGCCTGATGTTCTATTGGATGTGAGACCCAGAAAAAGATAAGAAATGATCTCTTATGTAGAAATCATACCTGTGTCTCTAAAGAGTTCAAGTATACAATATATCTGGATAATGTCAAATATATCCACATGACTCGGACTCTGTATAGAAATCTTAGAATTTGAGTCCTTCTGTAATTGTTTCAGTTTTCTATTCAGTCTCCCACAGTGTGGTCTTGATCTGATAGATAAAAAACTGAACTGGGAATCAGATCCTCTA
>VMDR010033660.1:0-11289 GCA_007922815.1 Macrotus californicus
ATATGTTTTTCCTCCCATGAATCTTATGACAATATTGAGCTGAGCTGCTCAAGAATTCAGTTCTCAAACAAGAGGTAATTTGCTTTTATTAATTAGGTCCCTGAGCCTGAAGAACTCAGCCATATAAAACAATGGGAAAGATGACTGGATTTGAGGTCCAGCTGCTTACTGAACAAAAAACTTAGCTTTTTAAGTAACTAGATAAATGACTTCAGACAAGTTACTTAACCACTGACATTTAATAATTAGCTATTATTATTGAGTGTTTACTATGATCAGGCTTTGTGTTAAGTGCCTTACTTATATTATTTGTATCATGTAAATATGAGGAAATGTAGTCAATTAAAAGTTGTATAATTTGCCTAAAGTCTCAGGATAGAACTGGGATTTAAAATGAAGCAATAAGATTCCAGAACCATATAACCACTGTTATCTTCTGATGCTGTCATAGCAATTATGATTAATAAAGCCAAATCTTGATTATTGCTGTTAATAAGGATTAGATGGGTGGGTGAAATCAAATCAAATCATAGATGGCCCTCAAATATAATTCTAGTTTGGGCTGAAGATTCTGTTTTCCCAGTCACAATCTCTAACCAAGCTGTTACTTGGTAGTGGAATGATCAGATTTGAATTATGTCCTTTAAAAAAATTGTGAAATTCTTAATGAAACTGAAAAAGGCCAAAAGGCAGGAGGAAGAAACTTTATAATTGATGATATATAAACTGGACAGTCACCCCTGAATAATGAATGGTGACTAAGTATTTTTTTAAAGACTTAATGTATTTATTTATTTTTAGAGAGAGGGGAAGAAGGGGGCAAAGAGAGGGAGAGAAACTTCAATGTGTGAGAGACACCGGTTGGTTGCCTCTCTTATGCACCTCCTTGGGGGACCAAACCTGCAACCCAGGTATGTGCCCTGACAGGGAATTGAACTGGCGACCTTTAACTGAGCCACACCAGTCACGGCATGAGCATCTTTTGAAGAACTCAGGTGTATGAACACATCTTTTATACACTCATAGGATAAACCTTTCTGACCATTTTTGACATTTAAATACATTGAGCTCATAGGTATCTTGGGCCATTACTTAAATACAGTGACATGTTAAATTGTCATCACAGACCACTCTTTGGATAGGGGGCTTTTATTGGATACTTTCTGAATTTTGTTATTGAGGAAATTATTTCTTAGAGGAAAAAGCCAAAATACTAATATAAAGGTCAAAATGAACAGTTGGATTGATAATGGCTGTTTGGGGAAGGACTGATGTTCAGCTTTTTCCTTCATGTCATTTAAGTTGGACTCTTTTATTTTAAACATTGACTGTTGTTTTAGGTTGAACAAGTTCTGGCAGAATTTAAGGTCAGAGCCCTGGAATGTCACCCTGACAAGCATCCTGAAAACTCCAAAGCGGGTAGGTATATACTACCTGTTTCTCATGAAAATGAGCCATTTGAATAGTAACTTAAAAAGCCATTGAGTAGTAACTTAATTTTATTTTCTCTGTTATTCTTAAAATTATTTCTTCATTCAATGCCAAAGAATGTTTTTGCACTGTTGGATGGGAGGAGGGAGGGAAAAGTGTGGGGTCTTTTCTCTGATAGTAGTCATTTAGCATCCATTTTTCTTTCTGGTATAATGAGCGGCTTCATGGTTTACAGTCTGTCCAGTTTACGCCTTATTTCACCAGCATTGGAGTGTTAGCGTAACTTAAGTGTTTGTAACCAGATGGTTGTTTTGATAAGAACTTGCTGTGTTTTCTTCATTTTAGGGACCTGACTATGTCCATATATGATATGTATCCATGTATACGATAATATATTCATACTTTTGTGTTTTTCTTTATAACTTAAATTTCATTAGCATAAATTTAGACATAAATGCTTATGCAGATCTTAGCTTGAAAAAGTACTAACAAACTAATAATCCTTCCTTGACCTGTCTCCCTCCTGCTCCTCCTCTCTCTCCTTCCCTTTAGAGCCAAACTTCTTGAAGAAGAAGTCCCCAGTTGATATCTTTACTTAATATACATAGTTTTCAATTTGTCCCAGTCTGACTTCCTTCTTACCTTCCTTGGAAACTGCTCTTGCAACAGTCACCAAGGACTTCTTGGCTGCCAAATCCAGTGACTGATTTTTTGTCCTTCCCTTCCCTGAGCTTGCATCAGAAGTTGGCACTGCTGATCGTGCCCTCTTTCTTGAAACACTCCTTTCCCTGGGCCACCTCATGCTTTTCCTCCCACCTCTTAAGCTGCTCCTGCTGTCTTCTTTGTGACTCCTTCTATACTGCATTAAGGTTCCCTCCTAAACTCTGCTCTGGACTTGCTCCCCCCATTGTCTCTGGAGTCTAGTCTAAGTCTGTGGCTTCAGTCATCAGCTCTTCGTTGATGGTGCCCAAGACTATCTTAGTTCTTGCTCCTCATTTTCAGACTGTAGTTTCAACTGCTGCTTGGAAATCTCTATTTGGAGACATTTCAAAGTCACCCTGTCAAAAACTGGACTGACTCATTATTCTCCTCTCACCCTCTCTAAAATCCTGTTCATTTTTTAATGTTTCCCCATCCCAGTAAATGGAACCACCATCTCTTTAGTTGGCCAAGCAAAATCCTTGCCTCCCTCCTCTCCAATCTAGCTGATGCTGGTGATTTACCTTCTCCATCTCCCCTCTTCCTCATCCTCACAACCACTGCAGCAGGTCGCCTTCATTTCATGCCTGGGTCCTTACAGCAGTCATTGAATTGCTTCCCCCTGGAGATAGTGATCTTTTTCTTAAATAAGGGGAAAATAAAATATTTAATATGTATAAAGAATACCAAAACAAATGCCCATGCAATGTACCACTTAGCTTAAGACTTTACCGATGCAGTTAAAATCTGTTGCGTATTCATACCCTGATTTTATTCTCAGGGTAGGTAATACTATTTTAAATATGATGATTATGTTTGCTATATGTGTATACTGTAGGTATGTGTATAGTATTTGTATATGTACAATTTTTCTATAAGGAAAATATTATGATTAAGACAGATCCATAAGTCCACATTGCACAAATGATAAAACAGAAACTCCTCTTTATTAAAAAATATTTCCGTTTCCAGGACCTGACAAGCCAGAGAAGAGGCTCTGAGTCATGTCTGCATTTAGCACCAGTGATTGTTGGGGTGTGGGTGGGTGTGGGCATGAGTGTGTGAGAGTGCACAAGTGTTAAGGAGTTGTGTGTTGCTCATGTTCTGATTTTTTGGGGATTTGCACTTGGTCGGTCCATATAGTTACATATATCATAATAATGATTTCACTCCTGTAATATTTTATCAAATGTGTGAATAAATACCTCAATATTGATATAAAAAGTTTCCCTTATCTTAAAGCTTTTTATGATTTTTTCCTAGAAATCATTGATCTCTTTGATTTGTATAAACAGATCATTTTCTAATATAGGAAGTTACTTTTTTTGGTTAAATACTTAAGTATTACTTTTGCTAATTTGATTTTTCCCCCTTTTTAGTAAGGCATAACTTGTTTAAGGCATCGTGAACAAATCACAAGTGTAAACTCCATAGATTTGTGTGTGTGTATAACCAGTTTAACCACTGGCATAATGTGCTGCTTCAGGTGAAGATGAAGAACATGCCCAGCATCCCGAGAAGGCCCTTTTCATGTCCTGTTCAAGTGAGCACCCTCTCTCCTCTGTGGATCTCTGTTGTCATTGACTAGTTTTGAATTTCATGTATATCAAATCATACAATATGTGCTGTTTTGTGTGTCTGTGTGTGTGTGCCTTCTTCTGCTCTACCTTGTGTTGGTGGTTTTTACCCATATTGCACATGTTGCTATAGTTCACTCTTTGTCATTGCTGGGCCTTTAGGTACAAACCCATCATTTTGTGTCCCCGACATGTCTCCATTTTCATTTTCTCTCCACCACTGTGCCTACAAGTCCATGTTTTAGCCGCTCAGAAATACCTCGGTTCCATAAGGTGCTCTGTTTTCTACTCTTCAGACCTTAGTGCCTGCAGCTGCCTTTGCCTGGAACCCTCCCCCTGCCCCCCAGAGGCGTGTACACCTCCTTGCCCTTCAAAGTCACTCTCAGACTTCAAGTCTCAGCTTAGCCATCACTTCCTCTGGGAGGTCATGTGTGACTGGCAGAGCTCTTTATACGTCAGGCAGCAAACTGTGATCAGGCCATCTCCTTGTTGCCTGTTTACTCATTAGTCATACTGGCAGCTCAGTGAGGCGGACCTCCTGCTTGTCTTGTGCAGCACCTACCACAGAGAACATCTATGTACTTTGTGCAAATAATTTCTTGAGTGAGTTAATGAATGAGTTCATGAACATTTCTCTAGGAGACATTAATTACTTCTCTGAGCTGGAGTTAATATTAAAATAGGTATCTAACTTAAAAGTATAAACATTTGGTAAACACTTAAAACCAATTACCAGCCCCCAGGTTATTCCTTAACTGGGTTTTTTCCCAATGAAGTGTAGCTTTGAGTTGTTTCTCTGTCCATGGAAAACAATTTCTATTTGGGATACATGATGAATCACTGTGCAATCATTGCCATTTCTAGTTGCCATAGTGATGGGAATTTTCACAGATGGGCTACCTCAGAGCTTCTTATTCAAAGAAACACTGCACTGTATAAATATTGTTTAAAATGTAAAGGTACACATACATCAATATCTTCCCTTGTCAGTCTTGCAGCTGATAGATGATTCAACCTTTTGGTAGAAATTGTTTTCATATCTGTTTAAGCATCCATTTACTCAATTTGGATGAACACGACTTTGTGAAAATCTAAGTGGTTCTTTACATACTTGAAGAAGGATTAGGGTTTCTGATAAAAAGTATTTTAAGATGTTAAAAAAATTCACCCAGATGCTGAATTTTAGCTTGGCAGAAATCTAGAATATACTGGAAAGAGTTTGAAATGTATTTCATTAAAGTGAAGAAAGGCTAACCTGTTTAGCAACTGTAGGTAGGAGAAATTAAACTTAAATACATACCTTTTTGGTCCACTAAATGTAGTCTCAACCATTGCCATTGAAATTACTGACTTATTAGCATGATGGAGTAGTAGATATGAACACAGGCTTGTCCGTCTGGATTGCTCCTACCTCCCGCTTCCAAGCTCTCTGACCTTGGGCAGCTTCTCTGAGCCTCAGCATTCTCACAGGTAAATGGGTAGACTAATAATATTCCTACATGGGCCTGTCACAAAGATTATGTGAGGTGTCCTGCATGCTGGAAGAGCTCAATGTGGCAATTATGGTTCAGTAGACTTTGTTTTCTTGTTTTTATGCAACACTGTAAGATAAAAATTTAACAAAATGGATACTTTTTTTTGTAAGTAACCATTAGAGCTTTCTTGCTTGTATTTAAAGTTAATTTTGAATCTAAGGCTTTTGGAAATCCCTTCTCTCCAGGAGTGGGTGATGGAGTCAGGACAGGTTGTGCTACAGAAATTGTGCCACTGAGCTCCATAGATCCTGGCCGCCCTTTGTGCCAGTCCTGTGTCCATGCGTGACAGTGACGGTTTCAGGCCAGCCTTTAAAACATGCTTCTCTTTGACCCTGAAAAAAGGGGTCAAAAGTTTTTTGAAATAGTGTTTTTGTTATTGATTTGCAGTCTTCAAAGACATATGGATATTTGAAGAAGGGCATCTCTTTGTCCCTTGTTTATGTCTTTGAATGTTGCCGTGTTTTCATGCTCCAGAAGCTCTGTATTGCTTCTTTCCCTCAGAATAAATGTAACATATAGTAATAAATAATATTGAAAGTGCAAGCCTGCTCTTATCTCTCTCTGTCAGAGAACTGCTATAACGGTATTTTTCTTCAGACTTCTTTCAAAGCCTATTCTGACATCATATTATTATTATTTCTCAAGTAATTATAAGTGTTCTCCATTTAAAATGTGGCCATAATAATACAAATTCTATTATGAAATATGAGCTTTCAAAGTAGACCTAGGTGTTAAGTCAGAATGTCTCTCAAAGGTTCTAGCATCATTTGTTCGTATAAGCTCACAAAATGAGATCTCTCTTCCCAGAACTGGTAAATATTTATCTTGTGCGATTCATTTGATTAGCTGATATATTAAAGGGGAAATATAAACCAAAACTCATTTTTATTAAATGTCGGGAAGAGGATGGAACAAGGAAAAGGCCGCTTAATGGGAAAGATAAGGCCTCTTTTGCTTTTGCTTATCATTTGTTGAGGGGTTGACATCAGAATCAGCCCAAGCAGGCTTCTTTTGTTCTGGATACTCCAGAAAACAGGCCAACAGTAATGTGCAAAGAGAAGGTGACTCATAAATAAATATGTAAATCTTTATAACCCCTACTCTAGCAGTAACTGGCTTGTGCATCTGTGGTGATAATTTAATGAGCTTTTTATTCCTGTTGGAAAAAGTGACATCTCATTTATACAGAGAGACATTTATACAGAGAGGCATTTACATTGTCATCATCAGCAGGAAGAATTGCTCACTGCAGCCTGGTGATATGACAAGATACTTTTATTTGTTTCTTTGTTTTCTTGTTGCTTTCAATGGCCCATCTTTAGGCTCTCCCCTCTAAGTCATTAGTTGCTACTCCCTCCAGTGGTGATACTAAATAGTGAATGGCCTGTTAGGTACCTGTGCTATCCACCCTGGAGCAGGGTCCTTGGGTGCTCTCTGTGGCAGGCTGCAGCGCTGGCTACTAAGGGAACATGTGAAGTGGTGTGTTTGGGGGACTGGGACTCTGGAAGGTCAGCTCTTTACCAGTTGGGGCACAGGAGTATTTCAGTGTTTTCACAATTGATATGGAGGTACAGTTAGTATTGACTACACCTTTGCCCTAACACCTGTTTTAGAGGATTTTGACTACTTTCCATGAGGTATTTTTAAGCACTATCAGGTTAATTTTAATTATTTTTGCAATGATACTATTAAAATGTTTCCAATTCACAAAATATTATAAGGCTGTGTGTGATTTATTAGGTGCTTAGAGCTCATGGAATAGCACTTTGTGATGATCTTTATGTTCACACTCAAAGTGGAAGGCATTCACACGTGCATGCCTTGGCAGACATTGTGAACAGTGAACAGACCTTTTTTGAGCACCTGTCCTCATGGAGTATGTATTCTGGTAGACAGATTGCGAACAAATAGCTGTGTAATGTCAGGGGGTAAGTACTATAAAGCAAAGTAGAAAAAAAGCCCTGGCTGATGTGGTGTGACTCAGCTGGTTGGAGCTGGTCAGGGCACATGCCCAGGTTGTGGGTTCGGTCCCTGACCAGGGGGTCAGGGCACGTGCGTAAGGCAACTGATTGCTGTTTCTCTATCTCCCTTCCCCTCTCTCTAAAATCAATAAGCAAGTCCTTGGGTGAGGGTAGAGAAAAAAGAAAAGTGAATAGAGCAAGGGAGTTAAAGGAATGGGGATGATGGGAGGAGCAGCCATTTTGCACAGCATGGTCAGGGCAGGTCCCATCGACAAGACAGCCTCTGAGCCAATGTCTGAAGGAGGTCACATGTGAGTGCCTGGGGTAAAGCGTTCACGGCAGAAAGGACAGAGGACAGCAAGTGCTGAGGCCCTGCCTGAGGCTGAAGTGCTGTCCAGGAACTGCAGGGCAGCTACTATGGCTGTAGCAAAGGGAGAAGGGGAAGAGCAGAAGGAAATGAGGTCAGAGAAGGAAGAGGGGAGTAGAGGGCAGGCAGAGCACGTCAGGCTTACTAGCCATAGTAAGAGTTTTTGGTTTTATTCTAAGAGAAATAAGAAGTCATTGGAAGTCACTTTGAGCAGAGGAGTGATATTATGTGACTTGTTTATTTCATTTTTATTTTGTTTTTTTTAAATGTGTTTTATTGATTATGCTATTATAGTTGTCCCATTTTCCCCCCTTTATTCCTCTCTGCCCTGCACACCCCCTCCCACCCACATTCCCCCTCCTTAGTTCATGTCCATGGGTCATCTATATAAGTTCTTAGGCTTCTACATTTCCTGTACTATTCTTAACCTCCCCCTGTCTATCTTCTACCTACCATTTATGCTTCTTATTCCCTGTACCTTTTCCCCCTCCCTCCCCACCCACTCCCCTGATGATAACCCTTCATGTGATCTCTCCATTTCTGTGATTCTGTTCCTGTTCTAGTTGTTGGCTTTGTTTTTGTTTTTGTTTTAGGTTTGGTTGTTAATAACTGTGAGTTTGTTGTCGTTTTACTGTTCTTATTTTTGATTTTCTTTTTCTTAGATAAGCCCCTTTCACATTTCATATAACAAGGGCTTGGTGATGATGAACTCCTTGAACTTGACCTTATCTGGGAAGCACTTGATCTGCCTTTCCATTCTAAATGAAAGCTTTGCTGGATAGAGTAATCTTGGATGTAGGTCCTTGCCTTTCATGACTTGGGATACTTCTTGCCAGCCCCTTCTTGCCTGTAAGGTTTCTTTTGAGAAATCAGCTGACAGTCTTATGGGTGTTCCTTTGTAGGTTACTGTCTCCTTTTCTCTTGCTGCTTTTAAGATTCTCTCTTTATCTTTCATCTTGGGTAATGTAATTATGATGCGCCTTGGTGTGTTCCTCCTTGGGTCCAACTTCTTTGGGACTCTCTGAGCTTCCTGGACTCCCTGGAAGTCTATTTCCTTGGCCAAAGTAGGGAAGTTCTCCTTCATTATTTGTTCAAATAAGTTTTCAATTTCTTGGTCTTCCTCTTCTCCTTCTGGCACCCCTATGATTCGGATGTTGGAACGTTTAAAGACCTCCTGGAGGTTTCTAAGCCTCTCCTCATTTCTTTGAATTCTTGTTTCTTCATTGTGTTGTGCTTTAATGTTTCTTTCTTTCTTCTGGTCCACACCATTGATTTGAGTCCCGTTTTTCTTCCCATCCCTGTTGGTTCCCTGTACATTTTCCTTCATTTCCCTTATCGTATCCTTCATTTGTTCATCTAATTTGCGACCAAATTCAACCAAGTCTGTGAGCATCTTGATTACCAGTGTTTTGAACTGTGCATCTGATAGGTTGGCTATCTGTTTGTCACTTAGTTGTATTTTTTCCTGGAGCTTTGATCTGTTCTTTCATTTGGACCATTTTTTTTTTGTCTTGGTGTGCTTGTTATGTAGTAAGGGGCGGAGCCTTAGGTGCTCACCAGGGTGGGGCAACTGAGTTGCTGCATTGTGAAGCTGTATGTGGGGGAGGGGTCTGAGAGGGAACAATGTTGCTTGCTCCACTCTCTGCTGGTTTTCAGTCACTTCTCTTGCTGCCCACAATCAAATTGGGCCCTTCTGGTGCTGATTCCCGGGTGGGTGGGCTTGTGTATGTTCTAGGATCCTGTGGGTCCCTCCAACGAGCTCTCCTGTGGGGCTG
Organism: Macrotus californicus; assembly: GCA_007922815.1. Lineage (NCBI taxonomy): Eukaryota > Metazoa > Chordata > Mammalia > Chiroptera > Phyllostomidae > Macrotus > Macrotus californicus. Next base: position 9,346 of record VMDR010033660.1, read on the forward strand.
GGAGTTTCCCTCCCTGCTGCCGCCTCAACCCCCACAGGAGTTTTCAATCAGAGGCTTTGAGGCTTTATTTTCCCATGCTGGGACCCTGAGTTGCGCGGTCTGTCTCGCTCCCCAGTTGTTCCTCCCAGTTTATCCACATGTGGGTGTGGGACTGCCCAGTTGGCCAGCCTCCACCTCACCCGGTCCGCCAGCCACTCCTTGCCCACCCCGGTCCGCCAGACGCTTTGCTGTGAGTCCTCTCCACCTGGCTGCCCATCTCTGCCCCTCCTACCGGTCTGGATGAATGTTTTTTCTTTAACTCCTTGGTTGTCGCACTTCCATACAGTTTGATTTTCTGTCAGTTCTGGTTGTTTTTTGTTTTTAAATTTGTTGTTGTCCTTCTTTTGGTTGTGCAAGGAGGCACAGTGTGTCTACCTACACCTCCATCTTGACCGGAAGTCTATGTGACTTATTTTTTAAAATATTACTCTAACTGCTGTGTAGAAAATAGTTTGAGGAAAAGGCAGGGAGATCAGTTGAGAAGCTACTATAATAATCCACCTAAGACAGATCGTGGCTTTGACCAAAGTAATGGCAGTGGAGGTGGTGACAAGAGGTCAGATGTCGGCTATATTTTATTTATTTATGTATTTATTTTAATTTTCTATTTTTTTAGAGGGGAAGGGAGGGAGAAAGATAAGGAGAGAAACATCAGTGTAAGAGAGAAACATCAATTAGTTTCCTCTTGCGTGTGCTCCTACCAACTGGAGGTTGAAGTTGCAACCTAGGCTTGTGCCTTGATGGGGAATCAAACCTGAGGCCTTTCTCTTTGTGGGACGTGGCTCAACCACCTGGGCCACACTGGTCCAGGCAGATCTTGGGTATATTTTAAAGGTAGAGCCAATGAAGTTTGCTAATGCATTTGAAGTGATTTGTGAGAGAAAGAGAAGGGTCAAGGATGACTCCAAATGTACAGAAAACTAATGAAATACTTCCTAGCTCTCCATACAGAACCAGTCTTGCCTCTATATTTCTATTTATCACATTGTATTGAAATGACTTGTTTATATATCTACTTCCTTATTAGGCTCTGAGGTTCTCAAGGGCACAACCTGGATCTTATTGATGAATGAGGAAGTTTTTATTACTCCTGGAAGTGGGGGAGAAAGTGAGGATTAGAGAGTAACATGCATTGCAGGAAAGTCAGGAAGGCAGGAAGGCAGTCAAGTGCAGAGCAGCAGCTAGGGAGCCTGGCAGGCTTGGGTTTGGTTTGTGGCTTCATTGCTTGAAGGTTTAGGACTTTTGGCAAATTACATTAACCTCCTTCAGCCTTAGAGTCTATAAAATGGAAATAATAATAGTAATAATTATATCTACCTCCTAAGATTATTGTGAAAAAAGTAAAGAAACCCTGTACTCATTAGTAATTACATCTCATTTTCTCCTGCCTAGCTTCTGGCAACCACAAATCTACTTACTATCTCTAGAGATTTGTATATTCTGAATATTTCATATAAATAGAATCATATAACATGTGACCTTTTGTGACTGGCTTATTTCATTTAGCATAATGTTTTTAAGGCTTATCCATGTTGTAGCATGTATCAGCACTTCAGTTTTTTTTGTGGCTGAATGATAATTCCATTATATATATACCACACTTTGTTTATCCATTTATCTGCTGTTGGACATTTGTGAGTTTTGAGTTGTTTTTGATTTTTGGCTATTGTGAATAATGCTGCTATGAACATCAATATACAAGTTTTTTTGTGTGGACATATTATTTCAATTTTACTGAGTTTATATAGTTGTCCCTTGATATACATAAGGAGTTGGTTCCATGGCCCCTGTGGGTACCAAAAGTCTATTGTGTACAATGGTAGTATTTGCATATAACCTAATTATATTATGATTATAATGCCTCATACAATGTAAGTGCTATGTACATAGCTGTTTTACTATATT
>VMDR010033661.1:0-11289 GCA_007922815.1 Macrotus californicus
AAGAGACACATTCAAATCATATCTAAATCTCTCAGGCAAAACTGTGCAAAGTTCTAAAGAAAACAGACTAAAGTACTTCCATCTTATCCACCAACCTAATCCCTACATGTAAATACCAAGAATTACGCATTATTTTGGTAAACGAAAGATAGAAAAGCTAATCTGGCATACACTCTTTATAAGAGAGAGAAAGTGAAATCAAAATGACCAAATAAAGCTTGAGCAAATATCGATCAATTAAAAGCAAATGGCAAAATACCAGAAATTGTGATATAAATTCCTGCTATAGTGTGAAATGCATAAAATAGAGCAGAGACAGTTATATTTCAATTAAAGACACACGTAACAATGAAGATTTTTAGAGTCACCAGTCTCCCTATCTGTTTTACAATCAGGAACACCCTCACAGAATCACAGTTGACCCTGTGACTTTGCCAGAGGCGTGGCTTTGCCAGAGGCGTGGCTTTGCCAGAGGCACGGCTTTATGGCTCCATTTGAATGGAAGCCACATACACAGTGGCAAGATCAAAGGCACAGGAGCCAGATGATCAAGGATTGCATTGAGGCTTCAATTTACTGAAGATATGACCACAGATAAATTACTAAGCACTCCAATTCTTAATAACAATACTGCCATTTGAATGATTATGGGTATTAAAGCACCTGACAAGCCTATGGTGGGGCCTGGCCCTACCTAAGCATCATAGTTTATGTGGAGATTGGCTATCATATATAAAACAGAGAGAGAGAACCACGATTCTCACAGTCCAGCTTTTATGAGAATTAGGTAGAAATGCAGATGGCAATGCTGACAGAGGATGCTCACATCTGCAGGTTTGATCCAGTAGGAACAGAGGACATGCCAGTCATGCCCATCCCTGACACCCTCCTTAGATCTAGGATCTACAGTTTTAGGACATAGAAAAGTCGACAATTCAATACCGTGAGATTGATTTTATTAACACGTATTAAAAGTTGAATATCACAGAGAGAATATATTTTATTAGGTGATAAATTAATGGAACAGTTCAAACACTGGCTTTTAAAAAGATGGCATAGACCCAAGACACACTTGTGACTAAAGGCGATGTTGTAAAAAAAAAATTCTCTGATTAAGATGCCAAACTGTATGATACAGCAGAATTGTATTCAGTAGTTTTATGTGCTTATATTTTTAAAGGAAAAGATGACATGAGATTTAATCTCAGTGAGTTAGAAAATCAAAGTAACAAATCCCTATAAATTGAATAAAGTGTGTCAAAACAGGTAGATAGACCTATAGACACACATGCATACAACACTGACTGATTTACATAAAGAGAGAAAGAGACAGAGGGACAGAGAAGGGGAGGGAAGGAGAAAGGGAAGAAATCCTTGTATTCATGGAATTTTTACTTTAGTAATCTATGAAGATGAGAAAAATTTATTTTAATGGCAAAAAAATAACATAAATAGTCTAAAACATTCCAAATTTTGGACATATCTAATTTAATCATCTCCTTAATTATTTGTAGCCAGGGCTCTCATTTTTCAATTTGCAAAAGAAACTGATGCATCTCAACCACACTCTTGAGAATGCACCCCATGATTAAAACATCAGCAAAATTACTGGTACTCTTAATATTTTTAAAACTCTCATTTGCTCTCTCCCCACCCTTCATGAACAGAGAGTACAATTAAGTAAAATGCTATAGTGCTTCCTATTTATTAAGTATGTAACATGTTCTAAAACCATTCTAAGGTGTTTCTAAAACTATCCTCCTAACTTCTATTATTTCGTTATCTCTATTTCACAGAGAGAAAACAGAGGTCAAGACAACGGAGTATTCTTTTGCTAGAATGCAGACATTTCATGTTGTCTACACGGTCATTTCACAGCACTTCCCAAAGCTTTGGGACTGATAATTAATCCAAGTTCTGAATTAGTTTTGGAAAATAAAAATGAAAACAGGTAAGTGTGTATTTAACAGCTATGATCAATGAAGCCAAAGAAAAAGTCTGTGTCTAGAGTGCAAAAGCTGGGCTTTAAACACATTTGGGAGCTATCTGAAGGAGGTAAAGGCAGGAGGCTCTGGTTCTAACATACACATAGAACAGAGGTTCTAGGAAACAGGAACCAAGGAAAATTGAACCTGAAGCTGAGCTGCCCACGGAAAATCAGAAATCAGAGTGTGTGTAAAAAGGAATCTGAAACAATTCTGGTCTCCAGTTCAGGGAACTACAGAGGAAACCTGCACTTTCAGAAGCTAGGCTAAAATAAAAAAACACCCTTGAGAATTCAGGAACCTTAGTTACATGCAGGTATCAAACTCACACCGATCTAATGTTTTGTGAATAAGTTGAGGGATTAGTATGAAACTTATGATTTTGAAAATAGAGAGTACTGGGGGTCCTGTCCTGGCATAAACACACAGCGTCCCTTCGTAGATGTTTCCCAAGCCCAAGACACATGGGATGCCCATGAAAACCACCCGGAGCATGCACGTTCAATGTTTATCAAGCATAGGAGACTTGATAGGAGGACACATTAACATATGGAAGAAACGGGATAGTTTTTTTTTTATGTAAAAAGTTCATTGGTATTCTAATGAAAATCTCAGCAGGAATTTTAGCATAAATTAAGAGGATGATACTATAATCCTAATAGATTTGCAGAAGCCAAAATAGCCATGGCACTTTTGTAAAAGAGGTTTATTATCAATCCATAATAGTTAAAACTGGCTAGATGGAAAGGAGCTCGAATCCAAACTCCATCCAAGCACAGATGGTACATGATATATGATGAAAATAGCTTTGCACATCAATGGGAAAGACTGTATTAGTGTTCCCCAGAGAAAAAGTGCCAATAGGATATAAAATGTGCATGTGTATATACAAAGATATGCATTTATTTGTCCATAATGTTTACATATGTAGTATCTGTGTCTATGTGTATATATATACATATATATAGAGAGAGAGAGAGACAGAGAGAGGGGAGGGGAAGTATTTATTTTAAGAAATTGGCTCACATGATTGTAAAGTTGTAGAAGCTGGCAAGTTCAAAGTTTTCAGGATATGCCAGCAGGAAACCCAGGAAAGAGTTTATGATGTAGCTCAAATTCAAAGTCAGTCAGTCTGCTGTCAGAATTCCCTTTCCTTGGAGAAAGTTAGGCGTTTTTTTTCTCCTAAAGCCTTCAATTTCATCAGATGAGGCCTACCGACATTATAGAGGGTAATTTACTTTACTCAAAGTCTACTGATTTAAAGGTTAATCTTATCCATATAATACTTTCATAGAACATCTGGGGTAATGTTTGTCCAAATATCTGGGAGCCATGGCCTAGCTAAGCTGGCACAAAACTAAGCATCACAGGTCCACCCCTTGTGAACTTGGAACCCGTACACATTGCCTACACTATACTTGATCCCCAAATAAAGTCAATAATAAAAGGGCCACAATTCTGTATAGGTCTACAAGAGGTGTCGACTTTCTCCCATAGTACTGAAGTATTGTTGGCTTTAAATCAATCTTTAATCTCCAAGAAATCAAGGGTACTAACACCACCAAGGACTTGGCATCCTCTTCAGAGAGAGAGTTAGTACATCTTAGGTTGTACTCAGGATAGCTGTATTATGTTACGCAGAAGTATGACTTTATTATGGTCTTTAGGGACTAAGTATGGTTTAAGAAGGTGTATATAAGCACCAAGTGGAGACATAAAATTCACCTTTACAAGAGTAGTCAGGAAACATTTCTTCTCCGATTCAGAACCCTGCCCTGGGCTGCCTGCTGGACGGCTTTCTGGAAAGCCCCAGGGCACTTCATGCACTGCGTGACCACACGCTGTGCATGACTCTGCGCTCCCAAATGTGTCCCTCTTCAGTTGCCGTGTATCTAAGCAAAGGGCAGCACTCCCCACGGGGCCATCCTTGTCACTTGATGCAATAAAAATCAGTGAAAATGTTAATTATTAAGAGCCCTCTTAATAATCCCCTTCTAATCCACTTTCTTCAATATGTTTATAATACTTAATTTGGAATGTTAATTAAATTAAGTCACCTAGTGATTTCTGGTATTTTTACTATTTTATCATCTCAAAAATCCAAGTTCATTCCTAAATCATGTGCATTTAAAGTATGTTTCTGTTTAATTTTAAAAAGTACTTCAACCTTTTATTTAAAATGTAGACCAATATTCCACAATTTTAGGGTACTAATATAAACTTTCCTATGAAGTTTTACACCAGAAAGCTTTACACTTGCAATTAGTGGAATTGTAGAAACTAATGTAATTAAAAATCTGAAAACAAAAGATAATAGAACATACTTCAATATTCATAATAGCTTTTGGGAATATCATGCGAAGCAAAGTAAGTCGGAAAAAGTTAAGAACCATATAATTTCACTCATATGTGGGATATAAAACTGAAAGCAACATATAAAAAATAAGAAAAACAAAAACTCATAGACACAATGACATGCTGGTTACCAGAGGGAAGGGGGTGGGGGTGGTAAAGGGTAAAGGGGTCAGTATATGGTGACAGAGGACAATCTGACTCCAGGTGGTGGGCACAGCACCATACACAGATCATGCATCATAGAAATGTACGCTTGAAGCCTATATACTCTTATTAATCTATGTTCTCCCAATACATTGAATAAATTAAAATTTAAAAAAGAATAGCTTTTGGACACATGTCCTGCATTTTAACAGAAAAAGACCCTTCAAAAATCCTGCCGATTGCTCTCTTTAGTCATTAGCTTTTATTTTTACCTGTTCTCTTAAAAGTGTTTAGTACATACCCATGCCTACTGTGATGAAATCGTCAGGCAAAATGGAGATAGATTTGCTATTCCCTATACACATATCCTCAAGACTTTGATTCCAGACTGAGATACTATTCCTTAAGAAAGCATGAGTGTGAACTGATAAAAAGCCACAGAAACACATGGACCAGCTAAAGAGTGGTTAGGAGTGCACCGGCCACCCCAGCTTTCCCCTGGTTGTCAAACCAGAGACAGAGCAGCAACAGACGGCAGAGCCACTGCTCGTGGCTGAGATTCCACAGCACATGTGTACTCGTTTCCGACCGGCTCCTCTCTCTCTGCGCCTCTTACTCCATACGTGTTTCCCTCATTAGCACATTTGTCTTGGGGGATTTGGACTGAGGAGATTGGCTCTCCTGTGTATCCTTAACACATAAACTATATAAAATTCCTCATCCAAAGAAAAACTGTGTATACTCAGTGTTTGTAATGGAGTGTTATAATTAATAAATGTACTGAAGGGTAAAAATAAAGGGCATTCATCATTTGTTCACTCTCTATGAATTACTGCATTTTTTCAGACACACATACAAACTGTAAGTCTTATTAATAGCACACTATTAGAAAACAGACACTTTGAAACAAATGAATATTAGTTCAGACACGATGCTCTTTCATGCAACAATTGCCAAAAAACAAAGGTTTACCATGTTTGAATATATTAGATTGCTTTCATATAAGTGTATTATATGCTGAAAATTAAACAGCTATTAGTATTATATTCATATAGTTACTATTTAAAAAGGAAATCAATTTTATACACATATTACAGCTTTACTGATAAATTAATTTCTAAACAGAACTTCATCTTACTTGGAATTTGGTCTTCAATTTTATGTATTATTTTTTCCTATAAATATTGTTCAGTTCAATATTCGGGCTTCACGCAAGATAGCTGTGGCTCACTCATATGTGGTCATTGGAAAGAGTTTAATGAAGAAAAGTTTGGGAAGGGCTAAGGAACATCAGGAAAGAGTGACGAATGCCTCAGGGCTAGATGGATGGGTGGGTGGCATCTGACCATGCCGGGCCTGGGGAGGTGGCAGGCTCCTGGCCTCCAGGAGAGGGTAACTGGGGAACAAGGACTGGCCCTGACTTCATTCTCCTCCTGCCTTCTGGGAAAAGACCCACCACTGCTGATCTAAATTTCCCAAGTAAAGATAGGATTCATAATGATATCGGCTGCCAGGAAGGGAAAGTAAAATTCCAAGTATCAGTTTTCCTATCTCCCAAAAAGAAAAACGGAGGTTATATACAAACATACAAGGGAGAACTGATGTCTTCCATGGAATAATTTTGTATTTTTTTAATATCTCCTAGGCTAGGATCAGCCCAGATGATGTGGCCCACTGAAGGCCAGTGTCCCAGGGCATAGAAGGGAGGGAAAACCAGAGAACCTGGAGGGGCAGGTGAAACATACCCAGGACAGCCTGTGTCTGTGATGTAATCGTTACATCACAGTAATAAAGAAAACCATTGCTCTGCTTTCATTCTGTTGCATGACTAAAGACGGATAAAATTAGATGAGTTTCCATTAGACTATAATAAAACATAAGCAGTAACTAAAATATATATTAAGAAAGAATGTCTCGTTCTCCTCCATGTCCTTTTCAAGCACAGCGTCTACTCTATAGTAATGGAGAGCTCACAGCACATAAGCCAGGTATGTTTCCCTGAGATGACACCTGATTAAATTTGTCAGCCAAAAAAGTCGTATTGGATTAAGTAAGCCACAATCACATCCCATATTTTAGTACGTGCTCCTCACAGCCACTCAAATACTGAAAACTTCACAGATCGGCTCCCTGGAATGTGTCTGTACATTGCATGTTCATTCATACCATGGAAGACAGGCATCCCTAAATCTTTGTATATAATCTTAATTATTTTGGGGAGACTATGAAAACTTATACTTAGAACTTAGTCTTTCTTTTCCCGGCAGCAGACATCATTAAGTCCTATCTTTATTCAGAAAATTTAAATGCAGTCTCTCTTTAAAAAGATTTTACGTATCTATTTTTATAGAGGGGAAGGGAGGGAGAAAGAGAAGGAGAGAAAAATCAGTGTGTGAGAGAAACATGAATCAGTTGTCTCTTGTATGTCTCCAACCAGGGGCCTGGCCCACACCCAACTATGTGCCCTGACCAGGAATCATACCAGTGACCTTTAAGTTTGCAGGATGACACCTAACCCACTGAGCCACACCAGTCAGGGCTAAATGTGGATTCAATATATTGATTCAATAACAGATCATTTTATAACTCATTAGTGTCTATACACAATTTAATTTTAATTAACAGAAAAAATGTGTTCATAACAATTTGAACAATTTAAATCTGTTTGAACAATTATTTGTTCAAAGCTTGTCTGGAAGTTGGTCAGATTACATTGCTAATGTACCACCAACCCAGAATCACACACAGAGAAATGGAGTCGATATTTTGCGTCTAGAGCAGTTTGCGTACAAGCACTTTGCAACAGGAAATACAGGAGAGCTGATGAGGTGTTAATACATGAACAACGACACTGCTATTTAGCTCAGCCACGCCAGGTCAGCTAAGCAGACCCTCAAGGAAGGAGGTCTCACTGGGAACCTTCCAGCAGTGTGCTAGAGCTGAAAAACTCCACACTGGAAAACGGGGAAGGGAAAGCGAGAAGAATACAACAGGAATCAAACAAGGGAAAGCCAGAGGACATCTTCTGAGAGTGGCCTGTGGAGCCCACCATGAGTTTAAGGGCATACTGGAAGCGACACACTCTGTAATATCCAACAATTAAAGTGTTGCTCACATGTATGCTCACTGTAGGAAGGACTGGTACTCACACACAGATGATTTGAGACACACCTGTTCACATAAAATCTCAGTGAGTACAATTTCTTTATACCAAGAAAAAGAAAAATGTGTATAAGATAGGGATAGTTTTGAAATCTCAGTTGCTGAAAGAAAGTAAACATACAAATATTGAATTAAATGAAATAAAGAATTTGTTAATCCAAACATATCACTTCATCAGCATTTGCCCACCAAACACGTAGTGACTTTTTCATGCAGTTCCTTCCCGAGGAACTCAAGATGTTACATTTATGCTGTTCTTAAGAGGAAAGTAACGTCATGCTTACCTTACATAGTGAGCAACAGCATAGAAAACAGAGTTCAGGGTTTATAAAGGAGTATTTATAAACAAGCGTGTATTCCAGTATTAATGACCATTAAATTGAGTTCAGCACCGAGCATCTTTTAAGCAGTGAACTTAACTCTTAAAAACACAGATAACACCTCTGTACCCATCATTCATATCTATTTTTCAGAACAGGCTTATGATAATGGTTGTGGTGCAGGAATCCTTAAATCTGTGTTCTATTATGTTGGAATTCCACCACGCAGAATACTGCACGAGACTTTTATACCCGTAAAGTGGGCTTTTACTGCTCCTGTTAGGTGGCCACATTTTGTCTTGCCAGGTAGCAGCTGTTACAACAGAACATCATGAGTTTTATATTCATGTTGAAGCTATAGCTATTTTTAAAACTTTTGTCTTAACCTTTCTTTATACTAGAGTTAAGTGGAAAACACAGCCACATATTAGAGTATTAGAACATTAGAGCATCCTGAAAAAAGACATATTTAGTGTAATGTCTTGCAGTTTGGTTTAATTATACAGATTTTTGCTAATGATTACTTCCTCTCACTTAGAGTTTAGCATAAACTGTGTGTTGAAATGAGGAAAAATCAATAGTAAGAAAGTGAAGAAGTTATATTTAATACTAGGAATTTTGTAGATATTGTCTAAAATAGATAAAAAACATGGCTATTATTAATATATACATATATACACACACACACACAGATACACATTCTGAAATTAAATTCCAAAAGAAACAATAAAAAGAGTTGAATGTGGACTCCAGGAAAGGGAAAAGAAGATGAGATAAGAAGTCCCTATTATTTTTCTGGCTCGCGTGGCTCAGTGGATTGAATGCTGGCCTGCAAACCAAAGTGTCACTGATTCGATTTCCCGTCTAGGGCACATGCCTGGATTGCAGGCTAGGTTACCAGTAGGGGGCGCACAAGAGGCAACTACATGTTGATGTTTCTCTTCCTTCTTTCTCCCTCCCTTTCCCTCTACCTAAAAATAAATAAAGTCCTTTTTAAAAAAAGAAGTTCCTATTATTTATTATAAACTTATAGTACTCTTTGACTTTTCAAACCACATATTAGCAGTATTTTAATACAAACATATTAAATTAAAACAAGACATCTTAAGCAAGTCAGGTAAACATAGAGACACAAGAAAACTTCATCAGTCTCACATGGGCTAAGGAAACCCCAACAAGTACCTGCACATATACAATATTCAAGAGCATTTGATGTCATTCGGGACCAGGACATTGACCGAAAAAAATGATGGGGAAGGATGGTAACAAGGGTGAGGCCCCAAGACCATAAAAACTGAAATGTTTCCATTTCTTAGGATGGCTGTAACATATATTAGTCCCTGAAGAGACTTTGAAGATCATTTAGTCAATTTTCCCATTTTACTAACAGAGAGATCTAGGATTAGAGGGAGCGTATTACTTGAGGTTGGACACATAAAGGTTCAACAGCGAAACGGAGCTGGGCAAACTCTCTTGTCTATAAGCCAGAACCTGTTACCCACCAGTGGCCTACAATCATACACTTTTCTTTGCCAGCGAGCTGCAAAGAGAGTATTGTTCAAAAGGAAGAAATTGTAACAAATGACATATGGCAGTCGGCTTCCTGTACACCCAAATGTAGAGCTATTATTGAATTATACTCCAGACGGAAAAGCTGATCGATTTGACCTATTCTGAAAGTAAGTGTTCATAAATGTAAATTTTGTTTTAAGATTTTGTAATGATTCAAAAACATTTTAAACACTTGTGAAAATCATGAAAAGTATACACACAGACACACGATGAGTGGTTTGATGGGTAAAACTTAAATGTTTTGATGTTTGTAATGTTCCTGTTTTCAAGTTTTCCCAAGTTTGATATTTTATGTTGAAGATTTGAAGCACTTACTTAATTTTGGAAAATGGCATACTTTAAAAAATATTCTGATACTTTTGATAAAAAATAGAAAAGGCAGACTAATAGTTGATTCTGTCACATAAACATAAAAGAATAAAAAGTAACGATTCTATATAAAACTTTTTTACATGTATGTATATGTTGAACATATAAATGCATATGTAAATATTACATCTGCAAAGTTCAACCTATCATTTATATATATATATATATACACACATTCCTTTTTTAATTTATTTTATTTTTTAATATTTTTATTTATGTATTTTTAGAGAGGGGAAGGGAGGGAGAAAGAGAGGGAGAGAAACATCAATGTGTGGTTGCCTCTCACGTGCCCCCGACTGGGGACCTGGCCTGCCACGCAGGCACGTGCCTTGACTGGGAATTGAACCAGCAACCCTTTGGTTCCCAGGCCTACACCCAATCCACTGAGCCACACCAGCCAGGGCCATACAGTTCTTTTCATTTAAAATTAACTGCTTACCGAGAATTTATTAGTTCAGTACACTGATAAGTTTCCTTATGTGTATTAATTCATAAAGTTCAGCATTATTGGAAGCAACATAATTGGAAGTCGAATTAAAAAGAATTCCGAGCTATATTTAAAAAGTATTTTTCTTTAAGGTTATTGAAATTTTTAAATCTTACATATTTACCAAAAAAGAATGTGGTCAAATTCATTAGGTTAGTTAACGTAAGTAATCTTTAAAACTATTCTAGAAGGAAGTTCAATTACATTGTTTCTGCTTTGTTACCTGAGTCTCACAAAAGTGATGTCGTGTTCTGAGTGTGTCCAATCAGCTCAGATTGCTCCGTGCTGTCAGAACTCCTAGCCACTGCTGTGAGAATGTGTGGAAAGTTCAATGATACCAGCTTATTAAGTGTGGTCCAGTGACATCCTAAATACAGATATTGTTTTTTAAATTGAAAGTAATATAAGACCAATAAAATGTGATTTTTAATGCCAATCAAGTCTATTTAGAGAAAAAACCCTGTTTCAAAATTTGCCATACAAATCTTTTATTAGGAAAAAAATTAATGCTAACAATGTCGCACTGTTTAAAGTTATCTTTAAGATTTTAAGTCTAATTTAGTCTAAAATTTGAAGCCAAGTCATCTCCCCATTCACAAGATGTGAGTCATTTAGTAATTTAATGTATATATCTTGTTAACTGCATGGTATAACAAAATACCATTTATTAATTAGAAACCATTACTAATTAACAAGAAGCTCACAGAGAAATTACCTAATAACTTCTCCAGGAATAGAGTTTTATACCTTCTCTAAACACAAGAATGCCTTTTCTTAATGAAAAAATTAAGCTGTGAACACTTTAAATATATTTAAACATTAAAATCATCATTTAACATTTTTCTACTACTTGTTGATATTTAACAATTCCAATTTATTGGTCTTATATTACTTT
>VMDR010033662.1:0-11290 GCA_007922815.1 Macrotus californicus
GATCTCGGTCTGGAAGGTGGCAACTGTTCTTCTTTCAACTTAAAAAAAAAAATCCCTTTGTTCTGCAGGGTAATAAATAAATAAACAAACAGTATTCTCTTCCAACAATCTTGAAATATCTGACTTCAAACAGAACAATTTTATAGGCTATTTGTTGGACAATGACCTGTTCTTTTATTTAATAAAGCAAAGAGAAAGGGAAAGGACCAAGATAGTAAGTTACAAACAAACAAACAAAGCAGACAGTGAATCAATAGAAACTTTTATAGTCAAGTTTAATACATTTCTTCTAACATTACAAAATTATGCAATAATTTGTTTGAATATTAAACATGCATTTACACTCACTGCATGAGACTTGTTCCTACCCCCATTCCCAACTGTATATCTCTTAAGCAATTCATATGTCTTAATACTTCTCTTTAGAGGAAAATGAGTTTTCAGTTATTAAAAGAGAGGGGAGGGAAAGAAACAGAAAATGCAACAAATGCAAAGATGCAACTAAAGGTAGAATATTTAATAGAAAACTAGGGACAAATATCTGCCTGACTTTTTGACCTTAGTGCAATCCAGTATGCCATTCCTCTGACAATGGTCTGATTTAGGAGACGAAAGGGATTAATCTCCATTTATATTATTCTGTTTGCTGCTTCCTTTTACAGTCCAACTCTAAAATGATCTTACTGTGTTTGTTTTGTTATTAAATGTTTGGCTGTGCAACACAATACTGATCTACTGATGGAATTAGGATACGTACAGTGGAAGTATGTACTGATGGGCCAGTATAACTAAATTATCACAAAGAGTTTACCTCTTGCCATGGAAATGATGCAGTTTGGAGTCAGAAAAACAATTTCATGATGATTTTTTTTTCTTTTTAACTCTTCTGTTTGTTAATACTCTCTTTTCCCTGACATGGGCTTAGAGATTTCTTAAAATATGCTTCATAAGCCACGTGTCACCTTCATACTGAACCAGTTGAAAAAATGGGTGGGCGAAGAAGGGTAGGGAGAGAGGAACAGTGGAGCCAAAAGATGCCATTTGACTCTAGAAAGTCACTATATGCGTTGTGTAAGCATAGGTGCGGTCCATTCATTCCCAAGCTGTAAAACAAATCCATGTTATTTACAAGCATTTTAACCACTTCTTTATGAAGAATGAAATTTTGTAACATAAAGTTTGAGTGCTTCAAGTTAAAGTGAGCTCACCTTGAGCTCCCCACCTTCTGTCCTTTGGGTAATTTATCACCAAGCTCTCTGCAACTGATTAGAGAATGTATCAATGAGATAAAAGTCATATTCTTTGCCCTGGAAGAGAGGCAGGCGACTGGAAAAGAGGGAGAGTGTGGAAGTGAGAGTCACTAAAAGCCAGAAGTGGGGAGGCAGAGACTAAAAGTGCAAAAGTAGAGAAGTCTTTCCTTAAGGCAGTAGTCAAGGTTTGTCTGCTGAGCTGATTGGTGAGGCCGTGTGTCTGAGTTAAAAAGGCTTGAGAGAGTTACTTGGCATAATTTCTCCATCTTCAATGATTTACTACTGAAGTGCAAACATCAATTTTGGACTCTCTCCTGAGAAATGTTTAACAAAGTCAGTGAAGCACTGGTACCCTGATATCTTTCGAGATTTGCCAAACTTGGATAGCTCTTTAATAAACCTCTGCCTGAAATTTATCTCAGTCTTATTTTTTTTTTTCCTGTTAAGGACACAAGTCTATCAGTAAATATGTAGATGTTAAAATGATCTTCGTCTTTCCTTCTCCACTGTGATATATCTTAGAATTGTTCAGAAGTGCACTCCATTGTTAAAGCTATTTGTGCCGGGTGTGCTAATGCACTCTTTGATTGAGTGAATTAGCAGTCATAACAATCTGGCAGTCTGGCCATAGAAGTGTGCTCAAATTGATTTGTGTTATGGCTGGACTGGAAAATCTAGTGTTAGTTGTTTTTTGCCCTGGGGCATTGTTCGTACCAAACTCCACTTTTCATTTAATTTTCCAATACGTTTTGAAAGATGGAAATGCTTGTGATCAACATTTGATCCACTTGCATTATTTAAAAAAAAATTCTGAAAGTAATTTCAGATTCCAAAAAAACCTTGCTTTCAATTAGAGTAAACATAATTAGAGTGACGTCGTGCTCGGAATGGTAAGTCTGCCTTTGAATCTATTAAGCCTGTTATCTCCTTGTCCTGTCACTGAAAGGGATTCAGTATATATCTGAAGTATACATCTGTATTTTTCTATGTATGCTTCTAATAGAACTTGGGGGGAAATGAAAAGAATAAAATTGCAATGACCCTTTTCTTGGTGCCCCATCTACATCTGCCCAAATTGTTTCTGTTTCATTTAGTGATGCTATAAAAAGCATACTCAAAGCTTCAGGAAATTCTGACATACTCAAAAAAACATATTTAAATATGTATTGCCAGTGACTCAGTCACTTTAGGTTTTATATTCTAGTAAATATACATTTTCAATCTTTTTCTTTCAAAATAACTGTATCAGTTGCTATATTGAAATTCTGAAGATTTAAAGACATGAATTATCCTGGCTCTGTCAATATTTGTATCTTTCTGACAATCTTCTACTTTGCAGTCATTTACCAGAATTATAATGCAGCAGGAATAAACCTAAAAAATGACTATTGATTACAGAGAAAGCTTTGTTAAATCATTTAGTCAGTTTCCCCACTTGAGATATCAGTGAATAAAATAGGTCAATAGATAAGGATGAGATGGATGCAATACAGTGCGACACCACCTTGGGTTATAAAAAGGTCAAACATAAATCCCCAGAGAATTCATGATTTTATACTCATAAAGTAAAATGATACTTACCAAATCCCAACTACAAGTCCACCTTTCTACATATTTATCCTTCTTTTTTTTAAAAAAAAAAAACCCAAAGGTTTTGAAAGTACATGTTTATGTTTCCCTGTTTCAATAGAAGCATTTCCTTGTCTCTGCCCCTTTTAACCAAATAGGATGCCCTCATCTTCCAGCTCCAGTGCCTCTTGCCATCTCAGGTATTCCCCGGGACTTCAGCTGCAACAACTACTCTGCATTTTCCTACTGTCTCCTGCAACCTAACAGCTCTTCTCAAGGCTGCATTTCATACTGCACTGAACTCTGTATCCCGGGCAGATTTTTGTTAAGTAATAGACGGTGAGACCTGAGACCACTCTCTCTATTAGTTCCCATTCATAGGGATCTTGTCGGGGCAGAGGGGGAGGAGGAGGAGGGGGAAGAGGAGGGGAGGGGCCAGGAAGGGGCAGAGGGAGGGAAGAAAATACCTTTCCTGAACTGGTACAAGCTCAGCTTCAAAGGGTATCCTAGGAAAGAAATTAAAGACTTCTTAATTAGTGCAGCAATTAAGCTTTCTTGGTAGCATTTTAATCAGCACAGGCCCTATCAAAGGACAAACAGAACGATTTGCAGGCCTTTGAATTTTAAACAGTCTTATTGATTTCAGCACAATGCGTCTTCACAAAACACAGGGAGAATTTTCTAATATCAGTTACAGTGCTCCGAGTTTTGCTTATGCAAATTGAGTGCAGGTTGGAGAAGAAGAAATGGAGGGCGAAGACCTGAAACAACCAGAGATGCAAAAACAATAAACAAACAACACAAAAGCTTTCAAAGCTAAAGATGCAATGGAAAGAGTGAAAATTTGAAATCTCTGTGGATGGAGTCTATTTATCTGTTGCTAAATACTGTTTGCCTTAGTCATTGATAACATTTCTTAAAAAAAAAAAAGAAATCTTAAAAATCTTCAAGGCTTTTCTTTCCTTTATATTTTAATTTGCATTGTATGTTTTCTCTAATCCTATTGTTTGATCAAAAGAGTGAGTGATAATTCCTAGAAACGGTTTAGAGAGCAGAGGTAGGGGTGGGGGGAGGAAGCTCCCCTTTAGGTGGGGGCAAATGACCTAAGCCCTGCTTCTGAATGGAGCACGTGCTGGGAGGCACAGATTTCCTGCAGAAAATTTGGAGTTTGCTTCCCAGCAGAGTGGGATTATGGTCTGGTCAGCTATCATTCCTTCCCATCTGTGGCTTCTGAATGTGGCAGGTATTTGGTGAGTGATGGCTTAAGGTAACGTGAGAAATGAGAAGGGCGAGGGCAGATTTGGAGCACTTAATTCCATTTTTTTTTTTCCATTTGCAGATCTAGAACTTAAAATGAAGAGACTGTAGTTTAGTGTTTTTAAGACTAATCAAAGTTTATTAAAGTTGTGCATGCAATTCCAAAATAAAATTAGTTTTCCAGGGCTTAATATCTTCTTTCTCTCCCTTCATTAATGTAGTAATTTGGCAATTTTTAAAGCTAGTACTTCCCAGAACATGCATAGACACTTAAAGAGGTGTTTTGATGTATGTGATATATATCAGATCTCTGTTTTTAAAAAAGAACAGAAATGAGGCATGAAAAATGAAGAGAAATTATTTCTGAGTATGTTAAAGTACATTGGCCAAATAACTATATATTGAAAAATAATTTATTAAAATAACTAGGCCAAACAATTCTGTAAATTTCTGTTATCTTTGTAGAAGTTTATCTACTTCTGGGCAATGAATAATTTTCTAAATACTTATGACCCAGGAAAGGCTCCTGATATAACTGCTATGCCCCAAAAAGTTTAGCATAAACTTGGACAAATTAGTCAATAGTGTCATATGTCTCTATAGCTATTCCCTGCACCTTTTGACACTAACCTTCAAGAAGTTTAAAGAATCAAAACCATAACGAGAAATGTGGTAATTTCAATACCCAAATGGCTGAAATTTCATTATGAAAATTCTCAATACTCTGAACCTGGTGCTAATAGTTTATTTTCAAAATCTGTCAAATGCTAAAGCATTGTTTCTGTTTTGTGAAGTTAATGAACGTGTGTAGACAGGTTTAAAGCCTAATTATTTAGAATTCCTAGAGATATAAACAGAGAACAGCCTTGACCTATGCTCAAATCATATTCTAGTCAAAACCCCTTAAACTGACATCTTCATGCAACAAGTTAGAAAAGCAGAGAAAAGCAAGGAGGAAGAGTCCGTCTAAATTCAGCCTAAGGTCGTTTTTAAGCATAGCTACCCTATCTGTCTTTGCAAGTCAAGCAGTGAGCTTTGTTTTTGTTCCTTTCATTATTTACAAAACACATTTTCGCTGACAAACTGAAGAGGACTTTTCCAAATATTAAAAAAAGTGGTTATTTATATAACATTAACAACTAGCTTTACATCTTAAAGGATGTGAGGACAGTTGATTACTGTGTGAGACAGGTGAATTAATTATAGAGTTTTAGGTAAGAACAATCAGTGTTTTCTTATTTACTACTTTCTAAATCGTCACCGGTGGTGCCTGATGATTTCGAATTCTCTAAGTATAATAAGCATTCTGATCTGCCTTTGGGGCAAAAGTGAAGTTATTCTGAGCGATCCCCATCCGGGCAAGCATTTCTTTCTTTCTTTCCACGATCTGTTAGGAAATAAGGAACTGCATACAGAGCATTCCATTATTCTTAAGCGATTTCAGACTGACTTTTTACCCACAACTTGAAAACTGTCCTCGAATTCTCACCATCTTTATCCAAATAAATAATTTGATAGATAAAAGTAATCGGAGGCAGAAAACGTACGCTTTGCTTACATGTGGGTTTTCTTCAAAATAATTTCTTAACAATCACAAAGTGAGGGGCTGTGTTCTCATTTACATCTGATTGCAAACAACGAGCAGAGACGTATCCTAAATCCCTGAAGGACAGCTGGAAGCGCTCCGGCTCCTCTTTAAGTTGGCTGGCGCTTGCTTAGTAGGCTTTGGAAAACAATACGAGTCATCGCGGACGAAATGGAATATTAGACACACAATCTAACGGGAGTGGAAGAGAAGTAGATAATCTCTCCTTCTCCGATCGCCACTTGAGTGTCTCTGGCTTTTCCTCTCTGTCCCTCCCAGTTTCTCTCCTTGCCCCCCCCCCCCGCCCCCCACGCCCCTTCCCTCCCCCTTTTCTCGCTCATTCGCTTTCTCTCTCGTGCCTCGCGCTCTCGGAGTCTCGGCTCCGAGTTCCTGGTTGGATAATTTGGGTTAATACTAGTGAGCGAGGTTTTTGCGGCTTCAAAGGGTATTTCAAGTTTCCGGAGCTCCTCCCCTCCGCACCGTGTGACAACAACAACTCGTCCAGCCGGCAGCCTGCACTTTTCAGCTCATTTTCTCTCTGTCATTCCCCTCTCAATCTTTGATCAATGTGCTTGCCAGGGAGGACCCAAGTCCTTCAAACCGCCTCCTTTTCACCTTCATCCTTAACTTTGTGCTAGAGCGGGACCCACACAACAGCAGCCGACCCTCCCGCCACCCCCCGCCCCAAACCAGCCCCCGACCCCAGCCCGCGGAGAGGACTCGCGTTTCGACTTGCGGGACACTTTTGTGCGTCTCTCTCCGGAGCGCCTCTCGCGCTCGCCCCGCCTGCGCTCGCCCTTTCTTACCCTAACCTCCTCTTCTCCGCCGCTCGCTCTCTCCCGGAGTTGGTGCTGTCGCTGCCCCGTAGCTCCTCTCTCCCGCCTGCCCCTCGCCCTCCCTGGGGTGTGTGGCAACTTCGCCCCTCGCCTCTCCGCCTCCTGTTTCCCCTTATATGTGACCATGGCAGTGCCGGCGGCTTTGATCCCTCCGACCCAGCTGGTCCCCCCGCAGCCCCCGATCTCCACGTCTGCTTCCTCCTCCGGCACCACCACCTCCACCTCCTCGGCCACCTCGTCTCCGGCTCCGTCCATCGGGCCCCCGGCGTCCTCAGGCCCCACTCTGTTCCGGCCGGAGTCCATCGCTTCGGCAGCGGCGGCCACAGTCACCTCCACCGGCGGCGGCGGCGGCGCTGGCAACGGAGGCGGCGGCGGTGGCGGTGGCGGCGGCGGCGGCGGCGGCAACTGCAACCCCAGCCTGGCTACCGGGAGCGGCAGCAGCAGCGGGAGCGGCGGCGGCGGCAGTAGCGCTGGCGGCGGCGGCGGCGCCTCCAGCACCCCCATCCACGCGAGCTCCGGCAGCGGCAGCAGCGGCAGCAGCAGTAGTAGCAGCAGCAGCAGCAGCAGCAGCAGCAGCAGTAGCAGCAGCAGTAGCTGCGGCCCCCTACCCGGGAAACCCGTGTACTCGACCCCGTCCCCAGTGGAAAACACCCCCCAGAATAATGAGTGCAAAATGGTGGATCTGAGGGGGGCCAAAGTGGCTTCCTTCACGGTGGAGGGCTGCGAGCTGATCTGCCTGCCCCAGGCTTTCGACCTGTTCCTGAAGCACTTGGTGGGGGGCTTGCACACAGTCTACACCAAGCTGAAGCGGCTGGAGATCACGCCCGTGGTGTGCAATGTGGAGCAGGTTCGCATCCTGAGGGGACTGGGCGCCATCCAGCCCGGAGTGAACCGCTGCAAACTCATCTCCAGGAAGGACTTCGAGACCCTCTACAATGACTGCACCAACGCCAGGTAAAGAGTTGGGGGCAGCCTCCGCCACCCGGGGTCCCTTCCCACCCGCCTCCTCGCCCTTCACTCGCTCCTTTCTCCGCGCCGCTCGCTCCGCGCGCCCGCGAGCCGCGCGCCCGGAGGAGCGCGGGCCTCTGCTCCGGGTCCTGCGGGCCGGCCGGCCGCTCCCGACCCTCGGAGAAGTTGCCCAGATCCTGCCCAGATCCTGCTCTCCCGGTCCGGTCCACCCCTTGCCCGCTTGCCCGCAGGGGCTGGGCTGCTGGGGGACGCGGGAACCCCCAGCCTCCGGGCGGAGTGGACGGGAAGGAGGCGGACTCCTTTCCAGGGGTCGCAGCTCCTCCCTGGGCCACCCCGGCGTCTGGGGTCCCCTCTCCGCGCCGCTGCCCTTGTGTGCGCTCCCTCGGACCCCCGTTCCATCGCGAGTCTCGGGACACTGGCGGGGCTGGTCCGTGGCGCCCAGCGGCGTCCGGGGGCGGAGGGAGGTCGTGACCCTGCCGGGCAGGGTTGGAGAAACTGGAAGACTCACTTCGGGTGAGGGGCCAGCGTGGTAGTCTCGGGTGTGGGCCCCTTCGAGGTTGAGGGGGGTACGCTTCAGAGGCCGAGAGGCCGAGGGGGAATCCCGAGGGACCCACAGCGAGTTCAGCCCCGAAACCTTGACGGGAAGCCCGCCGAGGGGAGGGTTCTGTGTGTGCGCGCATGTGTGCGTGTGTCCGCGTGTGAGCGTGTGCGTGTGCAAAGTAGATAAAGGAGTACGTTTGCCCCGGGGCAGATACCAGGGGACCAGCATGTTTTCTTCTGTAGGGGGGAGGTGATCGGGTGCCTGTGACTCTGGGTTGCTGAACTGGAGACGTGGGGAGGGAAGATCACAGCTCTCTCTCGCTAGCGTTCTACCCCAACAAGCTGCGCTTTGCTTTGTTTCTTTCCTTCCCTTCCCTTCTTTCTTTTCCTTTTAAATTTAAGGTTAGTAGCTCACACATTGAGCAGGTGCAGGCTTTGCACTGGGATGCTCTTTGGATCTCAGTACTGAAGCCAGTGCTCTGGGTTCCCCATCCCGGCAAAGCGCGCGAACCCTGGAGACGGCGGGACCGGGAGCCCAGCCGGACCAGTTTTATGCTAATGAGCGTTCAGTGGGGGAGGATCTACCGAGAGGGGGCGGGAGTGGGGTAGCTTGTCAGTTTCGGGGTAGAAATGGTCATTTCACCCACTTTCACAGTTCCGCTTTGTCCTCCCCGTTCGCTGCGGAGGGAAAAGTTTAGTGCCGGGGGAAAGCGAGTAGGGAAAGTTGGAGACCAGAAGCAGGCGCGTGAGAAGCGCGCGCAGAATTGGCGAGGAGTCTTCCATATCCTCCCGATAAGTTTAAAATCCAGGAGAAGGAACGGAGTTTTACTCTTTTAGGGTGTGCGTGTGCCCCTTACAGAGCGAAGGGAACGGAGGTGCGAAGGAAAGAAGAGTAGGTAGTGACCAGAGGGAAACCGAGGTGGAAAAGCTCTTAACGATTTCTTCCGTGGTAGAAGACACCTGGCTAGTGTCCCTGGAAGGCTGTAACGAAAAAGACCAACTCCAACTTAACAAATGTCCCATCTTTACCCAGCCAGAAACTTTTCGTGTTTATTTTTCATGATTTCCATGGGGGAACGGGTGTGTGTCTGTGTTTTGAATCTTTATTTTCACTATTTTGGGGTGACTCTTCAGAGCGCGCGCGGGTACAGACACGCACGCGTGTCCAAGAGTATGGACAGGTGGCAGTAAAGATTTAGGGGGAATCCTGATTGCCAAACGTCATTTAAGGAGATAAGTGGAGTCCTTGGACGTATAGAAGATAACCTGTTTGCCAAAGATCTGTTCGATTCAGGGCAGACAATTGCTACGGAGTTGGTATAAGGAATGCCAGTTGAAATTTGAAGCCAGCTCAGATATGATTGTTATAACATTATCTATCCAGTAAACAGTGAAGCGCTGCTGTTTTCTCTTTAGTAATCAAACCAGTCTGCTCTGGAACCCTCTGTTACTGGGTAATTAATGGCTGTTTCACATAACACACAAAACAATTGCCAGAGAAAACTTCCTTCAATGACTGCAGCGTTATAATCAATGGAAATCAAGTAGTGTTACCCTCTTACAATGATTCCCTTGCTGTTTTTTTTTTTTCCCTGAAATTTTTGCTTCGACTTTGAAATTGTCCTCGCCATGTGATTGGAGTATATTCTTAAAGTTATGTGCCAAATTTCTTAATTTTCTCTGAGGTTAAAAATTCCTTCCTGGACTTTCATAAACTTTTAGAGCCACGATGAGTTAAATTCAGTAAAATCGTTTATCGCTTCAAAAATATATATCAATATTATATTTCAATTATCTGGTCTTTGCAATAAATGTGCTACTCTAAATTGCTCATACCCAAATACATGCAAACACAGCAGCCGTTAACCTTTGAAGAGGTGTAGCTGCAGATATCTACCAAGGTTTTCCCAACTCTGCCAGTGACTGAGAAAATAGAAAACTTGTAATCGGACCCTCTCTCACCAAAACATACTGTGTGCAGTGTGATGCATTATTAATTTGCATGGTAACTGCAAGCATTATTGTCTTATATCTTGTCTTTAAAAGCAATACCTAAAATATTTTGCCTCTTGAATTTAAAAAAACAAAATGACTTTTTGTCATTCAAATACAGTCCATGCCTCTGCATTTAAAATCTTTTTCCATTCACTTAGATATATTGATTTCTTTCATTCTGTTTTCTTTCTCCCCTGTCTACTTAAGAGACTATCTAAAGAAATGACTTATGCAGAGAATAAGAGAAACTGTGCAAAAAGGCACACTACATAAAACAATATATACATGGTGTATCAGAAACATCAAATCTTAGCACTCTCAGCTTTTTATAGAACATATATCTAATTTTGTGTCCGGATAGCATTTTGATACCAGGGAAGCTGAGGAACCTAAATGGTGTTAAAAGAAAGGTTCAAAAACTTGCTCAAAGTGGCTCAGTAAGTTTGTGACAAACCTCAGAGTGGGTTTCTTTGGCTTGGGGCTCTTGCTGTCTATGAAAACCAGAATAGTTGTGGAAGCCCTGCGTCCTCACCACAAGGAGATGAAACAGAGACTATCACCTGCTTGATAGTAATGCTCAAAGTGAGGGCCTCAAAACATGGGAAAAAAATGGAAGGAAATATATTTAAAAGTTGTCAGAGGACTAGGGCTGACCTTGATCAGCTTCCTTCAATTATTATTTTTAAACTACACATTAGTTGCATGAACTTGGCTGTTGCAACAGAGGTCACTTAATTAACTGGTAACCATTAAACAACAACAACAAAAGAAAAGTAATTATGTCCATCGTCAAGTCTCTGTATGATTCAGTCTTTTGTTTGTAGATTTGGGTTAGGATGCAATTTTATGTGAATTCAGGTAATCAGATGTGACTCTTTTTTATATTATCTGAAATGCTTATTTTTTGAGTATTGCCAGAAGATGATTTTGTCTCAGGACCTTTCAAATCGGATTGTAATTTGGGTACCATGCAGCCCTAGATTTGTGGAGTTTCTAACTTGAATAGATAGATTCCAGTTAATCTTATCAGACAGTTAATCTTGTATGCATATACATATATCCACAAATAGTATTCTTTTGTCCTTGCAGTTAATTCCATCCATAGACAGCAAATGGGAAGATCTGCAAGTCTTTTTTGTTTAGTAGTAATGTGTGGATGCAATTTTAGTGTAAGAAGTGTAAAATGTTTTCCGATTCTTGGCTCTATCTTTTTTTAATCAGGAGTTTTAATAAAGATGGCACACGGAACCAGTCTACATTTATTGAACATTTCCCCCATTGCGTGCTTT
>VMDR010033663.1:0-11298 GCA_007922815.1 Macrotus californicus
TCTTTCCATTGCTAAAATTAAATGGTCCCTTTTTGTTATTTTTTCCTCAGATAATCTTACCAGAGGTAGATTAACCTTCTGAAACACCAACTTTTGGTTTACTTGATATTTTCTGCTGTATTTTTTAAAATTTCATTAATATCTTTTTATTTCTTCCTACTTTCTATGGGTTGATTATGTGGTTATTTCTTGAACTTCTGAAGTTGGATGTTGAACTCATTCTTTTTGAGACTTAAAAATTTTTTTAAAGATTTTATTTATTTAGTTTTAGAGAGGGGGATGGGAGGGAGAAAGAGAGGGAGAGAAACATTGATGTGCCAGAGATACATTGATCAGCCCGCAAACCAGGTGTGTGCCCTGACTGGGAATTGAACCAGCGACCTTTCCATTTGCAGGTCGGCACTCAGTCCATTGAGCCACACCAGCCAGGGCAAGACTTTAAAAAGTTTTAATTAAGTACGTTAGGCTATATTTTCTTCCTAGTATCTTTTTAGTTATATTCTTCAAGTTTTGGCAAGAAGTACTAATATTTTATCATTTTACAGTTCTGATATTTTATATTTCCCATTACTATTTATTTGACCCATAAGTTGTCTAGGAAAATATTTTAAATTTCTAAACATATGCTATTTTTATCGTTAGCTTTCTGTTATTAATTTCTAACTTAATTGTGTAATATTTGGAGAATGTAGTCTGTATCTGTTTGGTAATATGTTGAGGCTTGCTTTAAGGACTAAGCTGTGTGACCAATTATAAACATACACTTTGTTTTTATATCATCTGAAGTCTTTATATATGTTCACTTTATCAAACTTGCAAATTGTGTTGCTTAAATTTCCTGTAGTGTTTTTGATTATTTTATTTCCTGTTCTTTCAATTACTGTAATAGGCTTAAAAACTCCTCCTCTGATGTAGATTTGTTAGTGTCTCCCTGTGGTTCTGTCAGTTTTTACTTTACATGTATTTTGAGGCCACCTTTTTGGGTAGATATGAACTCACATCTTTCGGGTTAATTGAACATTTTCGTATTTTGTAATGATCCTCTTTATCTGTAGTAATGTTATTTGCCTTAACGCCTATTTGCCAGCATTAACACAGCTACACCATCTTTCTTTTGGCTAGTATTTGCATGGCATATCTTTTCCTACCTCCTAATGGAAACTGTATCTTTATAGTTTAGATGTGGTTTATAATCTGAAAATAGTTGGACCGTATTTTAACCCAGTCTGACATGTGTATTTTATCTGGAGAGTTAAGCATAATTCACTTAATGTAATTCTGATACACTCTTTTTTCTTCAGATATGCTTTATATTTGTCTCTCTCTCTATTTCACTTTCTCTTGATTTTTGAGGATTGCTTGTACTTTTTATTTTCTTCCTATATTTTTCTTTTTCCTTGTATAGAAATTATATGATAAATTTCTAGCCATGTATGAATTAGTTTACTTATTTCAACATGAATACTACACAAAGTTCAAAGTTAATAATTTTCCTTCTTCTCAAAGAGTTCAAGTACTTCAAAAGTTTTAAGTCTGGTCACTCCTTTCCCTAGTTATTCCTGTCCTGTTCCATACCCTCCCCTACCCCAATTAGGCATCAAAAAATGTTTAGCTTTTCTTTCATGTTTAAATTTATCCACATATTTACCAATATCTTATAATACTACTCCTTGTTGCACTTCACCTCACTTTCTTTTGCTTAGAGTAGCACAGCTATTAGACTTTCTTCAAATGAGGGTCTGTTACTGGCCAACTGTCTCAGCTTTGGTTGTCTGAAAATTTCTTTATTTCAGCTTGGTTTTTAAAAGTTATTTCACTGGGTATAGGATTCTGGGTCCACAGTTGCTTTTGTTAAACACAGTTGTTAATATTACTTAGTCTTATGTTATACTAATGAGAATTCTGTTGGTCGTTAGTTGTCCTTCATTTGAAGATGATTTGTCTTATTTCTAGCAGGTTTAAAGAATATCTTTTCTTTGATGTTCTGTAGTTTTACTATGAGATGTCTAGTTACGGATTTCTAGGACTTCATAGATTTCAAGGATTGATGACTTACAACAATTTGGAAAACTCTCAGCCTTGTCTCTTCAAAAATTGCCTCTTTCTCATTCTCTCTATCACACCCCAGTGTAATGCTGATTAGATAAACAGTTTTTTTCTTTCTCCATGTCTCGTAACTTTTTTTCTATATACTCTGTCTGGGCTGTATTTCTGGATAAATCAGTTAATTAAGCCTCTTTTAGCAAAACCTTGACAAGAGTAATTTTAGTGGAGCAATAGACTTCTAGGCTCAGAAGCTAGATTAATCTGAAGCGGTAAGAGAAGGAGAGGTAAAACATCCGCCATAGTTAACTCAGCATGGAAGCTTTTTCTGAAGGAAGCAGAGAAATAGAAGCAGGAGAGAGTTGGGTTTTTTTTTTAATAGAGAAAAGAGGGACTTCCAGCCAAGATGAAGGTGTTGGTAGATACGCTTAGCTTCCTCATACAACCAAAAGAAGGATAACAATTTAAACACACAAAAAAAACAACCAAAACTGCCTGAAAATCAAACTGTATAGAAGTCTGACAACCAAGGAGCTAAAGAAGAAACATTCATCCAGAGTAGTAGGAGGGGCGGAAACAGGCACCTGGGGCGGAGAGGATGTGACTGGCGGACCAGGCATTCTCACATTCACATGTGGATAAGCTGGGAAGAACAACTGGGGAGCAAGACAAACCATACAACCCAGATTCTAGAGTTAGAAAATAAAGCCTCAAGACCTCTGGCTGTAAAAATCTGTGGGGGTGGCAGTGGCAGGAGAAACTTCCAGTCTCACAGGAGGGTCCATTGGAAGGGCCCATGGGGTCCTAGAACATACACAAGCCCATCCACCCGGGAATCAGCACCAGGGCAGCACCTGAAAGAGCACAATTCACTTGAGGGAAGTGAGGGAATTGACTGAAAGTGGGGGGAAAGCAGAACAAGCAGCATTGTCCCCTCTCTAACCCCTTCCCCACATACAGCGCCACAACACAGAGAAGGGGGATGCCTCTCCCTGGCGAATACATAAGGCTCTGCCTCTTACAATGAAACAGGTGCGCCAAGACAAAGAAATATGGCCCCAATGAAAGAACAGATCAAGACTCCAGAAAAAGAACTAAGCGACAAGGAGGTATCCAACCTATCAGATACAGAGTTCAAAACACTGGTAATCAGGATGCTCACCAAAATGATTGATTACAGCCACAAAATAAAGGAAGAAGTGAGGGCTATGCAAAGTGAAATAAAGGAAAATATACAGGGAACCAACAGTGAAGGGAGGGAAACTTGGACTCAAATCAATCATTTGAAATAAAAGGAAGAAATAAATATCCAACCAGAACAGAACGAAGAAACAAGAATTCAAAAAAATGAGGAGAGGATTAGGAACCTCTGGGACAATTTTAAACATCCGAATCATAGGGGAGCCAGAAGGAGAAGAGGAAGACCAAGAAATTGAAAACTATTTGAAAATATAATGAAGAAGAACTTTCCCAATCTGGCAGAGGAACTAGACATACTAGTCCAGGAAGCTCAGAGAGTCCCAAAAAAGTTGGACCCAAGGAGGAACACACCAACACACATCATATTTAAATTACCCAAGCTTAAAGATAAGGAGAGAATCTTAAAAGCAGCAAGAGAGAAGGAGACAGTTACCTACAAAGGATTTCCCATAAGACCATCAGATGACTTCTCAAAAGCAACCTTGCAGGCAAGAAGGGGCTGGAAAGAAAGAAGTATTCAAAATCATGAGAGGCAAGGACCTACATCCAAGATGACTCTAACCAGCCAAGCTATCATTTAGAATGGAAGGGCAGATAAAGTGCTTCCCAGATAAGGTCAAGTTAAAGGAGTTCATCATCACCAAGCCCTTATTATAGGGAATGTGAAAGGGACTTAATTTAAGAAAAAGAAGATCAAAACTATGAACAATAAAATGACAACAAACACAGCTATTAATAACTGAACCAACAAAAACAAAGTAAACAGAACAGGAACAGAATCACAGAAATGGAGATCACATGGAAGGTTATCAGTGGGGAGGGGGAGAATGGGGGAAAAGGTGGAGGGAATAAGAAGCATAAATGGTAGATACAAACTAGACGGGGAGGTTAAGAATAGTATAGGACATGGAGAAACGAAATGACCCATGGACATGAACTAAGGGGTAAAGGGAAAGCTGTAGGGAATGGGGGTACTGGGCAGAGGGGGAGAAAGGGGAGAAAAAATTGGGACAACTGTAATACATTAATCAATAAAATATACTAAAAAAAGAAAAAGAAAAGAAGATGATATCCATAAGTATCAAGTAGAGGAGAAAAACTTGATGATGTGGAATAGAAGAGATAATTTTGGAGTGAAGTCTCTGAGAGAAGGAACT
This sequence comes from Macrotus californicus, assembly GCA_007922815.1. Classification (NCBI taxonomy): domain Eukaryota; kingdom Metazoa; phylum Chordata; class Mammalia; order Chiroptera; family Phyllostomidae; genus Macrotus; species Macrotus californicus. Next base: position 4,401 of record VMDR010033663.1, read on the forward strand.
AGGTCCAAATTTTTCAAGTCTGTGCTTCATTTGTGTTTTTGTACCACTCCTTTTATTTTCAATTTGGTTTGGGTGTTATTTTTAATGTTTTATTCTTTATGCTATTACAGTTGTCCCAGTTTTGCCCCCTTCAGTCCCCTCCATCCAGCTCACCCTACGCTTCCATAGTCAATCCCTGCACTGTTGACCATGTCCATGGGTCCTTCATGTATGTTCCTTGACTAGCGCCTTCACCTTCTTTCAAACAGTCCCCACCTGCCTCCTTCCCTCTCATTACAGCCGCCAGTCTGTTCCATCATTCATTTGCCTCTGGTTCTGTTTTGCTCATTAGTTTATTTTGTTCATTAGATTCCTCTCATAAGTGAGATCCTGTGGTATTTGTCTTTTACTGACTGGCTGAAGCTTAGTAGTCTCCAGATCCATCCATGCTGTCACAAAGGGTAGGAATTCCTTCTTTTCTCTGCTGTGTTACTACATATTTCCATTGTGTAAATGTACCACAGTTTTTTGATCCACTCATTTAGTCATGGACACTTAGGCTGTTTCCAACTCTTGGCTATTTTAAATAATGCTGCTATGAACATAGAGGTGCATAGGTTCTTTTGAGTTGTTGTTTTGGCTTTCTTAGGATATATTCCCAGGAGTGGAATTGTTGGGTCAAAAGGCAGTTCCATTTTTAATTTTTTGAGGAAATTCCATACTGTTTTCTACAGTAGCTGCACCAGTCTGCATTCCCGCCAACCATGCACTAGGGTTCCTTCCCTGTTCTCCACAACCTCGCCAGCACTTGTTTGTTGATTTATTAATGATGGACATTCTGACCATTGTGAAGTGGTATCTCATTGTGGTTTTAATTTTCCTCTCTCTGATGGCTAGTGATGTTGAGCATCTTTTCATGTCTATGGGCCATCTGTATGTCCTCCTTGGAGAAGTGTCTGTTCAGGTCCTTTGCCCATTTTTTAATTGGATTGTTTGTCTTTCTGGTGTTGAGTTGTGTGAGTTCTTTATATATTTTGAAGATCAAACCTCTGTCTGATGTATCATTGGCAGAAATGTTCTTCCATATGGCTGGTCCCTTCTCCTTTTGATGATGGGTTCTTTAGCCATACAGAAGCTTTTTAATTTGATATAGTCCCATTTGTTTATTTTTTCCTTTATTTCCCTTGCTCTAGGACAGGGGTATCAAACTCATTTTCACTGGGGGCCATATCAGCCTCGTGGTTGCTTTCAAAGGACCAAATATAATTTTAGGATTGTATAAATGTAACTACTCCTTAACTGTTAAGGATTTGAAATTACATTTGGCCCTTTGAAGGCAGCCCTAAGGCTGATGTGGTCCCCAGTGAAAATGAGTTTGACACCCCTGCCCTAGAAGATATATTGGCAAAAATATTGCTATGTGAGATATCTGAAATTTTACTGTCTATGTTTTCCACTAGGACTTTTATGGTATCACAACTTATATTGAAGTCTTTTATCCACTTTGAGTTTATTCTGGTGTATGGTGTAAGTTGGTGGTCTGGGTTCATTTTTTTGCATGTACCAGTCAGTTCTCCTAACACCATTTATTGAAGAGACTGTTTCACTTCATTGTGTGCTCCAGCCCCCTTTGTGAAATATTAATTGACCATAGAGACATGGGTTTATTTCTGGGCTCTCTGTTGTGTTCCATTGATCCATGTGTCTGTTCTTATGCCAGTACCAGACTGTACCACCCCTTTTAAAGGTTAGTGAAAGGGAGTTTTCTTTATAAGCAGGCCTTGCAGTCAGTTTCATTTAACAGGTATCATTCACTTACTCAATCAGTCAATATTCAATTTGCCTTTTGTGTATCAGGCACTGTGTTAGGCTCTGGGCACCAAACTATAACAACGTGAATGTGACCCATGCACTCATGAAGCTTGTAGGTTAGTGGGGGTGGGGTGGGGGGTGATTCAGGGAAGGGACTTCGAAGGAGATGTCCAGGATTGTATGAGAGCATATAATGGGGAACTTAATCTTTTAACTCTATTTTGAGATAGTGAAACAGGGACATTTAAGATGTTCCCAAAGAATGAGTTAGTTAGCCAGACAAATTCTGGGAAGCATTCCCAGAGAGAAAAGCATAGTCGAAGGCCCTATTGCAGCGAGGCACTTACGGAGGCTGAGGAATGAAAGAAGACTAGAGCATAGTGAATGAAAGACAAGATGAACTTTGGAGGGATAGTAGGCACCAAATGGTACAGAATCATAAGAATTTTAGACCACCCTGAGAGTGCTAGGGAAGTATTGAGGGTACTTAAGCAGAGTAATGGCAGAATCCATCTTTGTAATGTTTTTGTTATAAAGGTGCAGACACAGAGCTGGAGCCTGATGTGATTAAACTTCAGAATCATAAAATTAACTCTCCTTTTTCAAATTATTTGTTTACTTAGCCATTAAGCATGACTTCCTCAGTGAGACATAAGTGGAAGTTGCCTTGGAATTAATAAAATGGTTTTCTGCTGTGTGTGTGAGAGAGGGGTAGAGAGAGATATTGGTGGGTGTGGGCAGGAGAGATACCTGATAGTCAAGATATTGTTTTTAAAAGTTGACATAGCAATGAGAAATTAGCTAAATCTACTTAGACTGTTAATAATTTATGCATCATCCAGTATTAGTAATTCTTAAACTGCCATCTTTTACATTTGACTATTTTTGAATTATTCTAAGAAATTATGACAGATTTATTTAAGGATTTGTTGCAACCCATAAATTCTTTACTTAATATGAACAAGATTGTTAGTCTATTCTTATTTCCCTTCTCATCATAACTGTCGGAGTGCACTCAGTATTTATGTTATTGGCTGCTTTAGAGATTGCTCAGCTCTCATTTGGACTAGTTAAGTTTATCTTGAGCCTTAGAGTCTATTTGTTTTGGCCAAAAACAGAAAGCCAAGCCATTTGTGTTGGCCAAAGTGTCCGTTCAGTTTTTTCTGTAAAAGAAAAGACAAATTTTTCATTTTCACCAGTAACTATTGATTTGGATATTTTAACATATTGCCCTTGTTTGATACTCATTTTCTCTCTGGCTTGATAGTCTTCAGTGTTCTACTCTGAGTGTTGTTATTTTGCTGTTTTCCCTTATTCAGAATCTCTTTTTAAGGTTTAATTGTCCTGAGTCTTTTTCTTGAGATTCATGTTCTTGCTATTTTGTATTCTAAATGTTCGCCCATTTTCTCTTAGAAAATGTCTTTTCTCCTTTGATCTAATTTAACTTATATTGAAAACAACTTTTGAGCCTGTTTATGATTTTGTGTTTTGCAGTATCTTAATTGCAGTTTTCCCACCCTGAGGAACTATTGAATTGTTACTGTGCATTTGATAAACGTAATTTCATGTATTCTGTGTTTTTAGTCAATTGAAGACAATGAAGTGTATCTGCCTAATGATGAAATTTGGACCTATGATACTGATAGTGGGTTGTGGTAAGTGACTTTAAATTGCAGAGTGTCGAGTCTTAATATGTGTTACAGATATTTTCATAGACTCGGGAATTTACAGCCCTGCCTAGAACATGCTCAACGTTTATCTCCCCTCTCGTTTCCCTCAATGCTTCATTCTCTCCGGCTCTGTTTCTCCCACACCCTTCCTCTCTCCACTGTTCGTCCTTTACCATTCCTCACAATTCTCGGGCTGCCTCTGAAGCTTTGTTGTGCTAATTAATTCCCAATCCTGGTGACACATGTGAATGTTTTGTAATTTTCCAGTACGTTGAAAAACCTTTATGGTGGATCTTAAAATTTTTACATATTGGCTACCATTATATTTTAATTATAATTGTTAGTGACAATTTTCACTTAAAAAGGACTCATGGAGTTCAAAGGGAATTTTAATTTGCCTTTCTGGAAAGTTATGAAATGCCATGTTGTTCTTGCTACAGGACAATGCACCCCATGGAAGGAGAGCCCCCCACCTCCATGTCAGGCAGCTGCGGTGCTTGCATTGATGGGAACCTGTACATCTTTGGAGGATATGATGACAAAGGATACAGCAACCGAGTAATATTTTCTTTTCATTCAGGAGCGCAGCAAAGTGTGTAATATGTAGTGTATCACTTCATCTCACAAGTTACAAATGTTTTACAAGGAAGATGCATGTAGAGAATCTTGTGTTTATGATTGTCATGTTTTAGAGTGAAAGTGGAGTAGTGCTTTTTCCATGTCTTTCTGTTACAGATTCACTACATACCTAATTGATATCTATAGGGCAAGAGAATGATGGGAAAAGACCTATTTCAGTGTGTTATGTATCATTTTTACTTCTAAAGCATAGTCTTATTTTCATCAGCTCCACAGTTAAAATTTTACTTGTTAAAAAGAAAAAAGTAATATTATTAATTTTTGGATATAATCCTCAGATATAGATTTAATTTTCAAGTGCCCTATTAATGATATTCTCTTTTTTTAAAAGCTTTATTTGGTTAATTTGCGAACCAGAGATGGAACCTACATTTGGGAAAAAATCACCCAGTTTGAAGGAAAACCTCCCACACCACGTGATAAACTTTCTTGCTGGGTGTATAAAGACAGGTAATGCATCAAAATCATCTCATTAACGGCACTTACATGAGGATTATAGCTTGAGGCCGAAATCAAGAACACTTGAGAGTTTGGTTTTTTTCAACATAAAATTACAAACTTTTTTTTTAAATCTTCACCTGAGGTTGTACTGTTTTATTGCTTTAGAGAGTGAAGCAGGATGTTGGGGGGTGGGGGAAGGGGGTGAGTGAGAGAGAGAGAGAGAGAGAGAGAGAGAAGGAGAGAGAGAGAGAGAGACAGAAACGTTGATGTGAGAGACAAACATTGCCTCCGAAACGCTGATTGGCTTAGGTGACTCAACCTACTGAACCGCAGCCTAGGTACGTGCCCTGACCAGAATAAGCCCCAGAACCTTTCAACCAACCTTTCAGCGTCTGGGAGGATGCTCCTCCCAACTGAGCCACATGGGCCAGGGCCCAATTTGTTTTGAGTCTAGGAGTCTCTAGTGGTCACAGCAGTTTTAAACCCTGGAAAAGCTAAGTAATAAAAGTAAACATGTGGAAGCAACTATTTGCTTTCTTAAAAATTAATTAATTAATTAATTAAAGTTTTTGAATAATACATCTGCAGTGAAAGCTTTGGCTCCCACTCCTGTTCCTGCGCCCCCATGCACAAATAGCTACTTCTCTTTATACCTTTTCTGTTCTTCTGGTAGTGGTTTCCAAAATTGTGTGTCATTGGAATCACCTGAGGATCTTTTAAAAATTCGAAAGCTCAGGTGATACCCCAGAATAATTAAATTACAATCTCTGGGAGTATGAATTTTCTGAAGTTCCTCAGGGGATCGCAAGATGCAGACAAGTTTGGAAACCACCTCGATCAATGTTACTTTATGCAAATAGAAGCAAGTATGTATGTGTGCATATGCATTCCTCTTTTTGCCCCTCCTCCTCACGTGGATATCAGTGTACTCTCTGTGCACTGTTTGTCCCCTGCTACCTCCTTTAGTTCAAAGTAAGATGGAGATCTTTCATCTTTCTGTATCTCTAGTTAGAAAGCGTGTTCTTTGTGGGGTTTTTTTTTTGCACTTTTGTAGTGTTCTCCTCTGTGAATACATATACCATTGTTTGTTTAACCTTTACCCTGTAGGTTCTTTCAAGTCCTTTACTATTACAAATTATGCCTTAATGGATATCTGTGTGCGTGTGTACGTACATACCAGATAGATCTATTGAATAAAATTCCAGAATTAGACGGCTGGGTCAGAAGGTAATGCATTTAAAATTTTGTAGGTGCTTAGTTATGGTTACTGTAACAAAAACCGTAAACTGAGTGACCATAAGAGATTAGTGTTTATGCGATATGAAATTTTTTTCCAGTTTGTCACCGTCTTTCGACTTTGCTCAACAGCAGATATACATTGTCTCACAGTTCTGGAGGACAGAAGTCTGAGGTCAGAATGTCAGCAGGGTTGATTCCTTCTCTGGGTTTTGAGGAAGAATCAATTCCGTGTCTGGTGATCATTGGCAGCCTTTGGTGTCCCTGGCACATAGAACGCTGCTCCTGTCTCTGCCTCATTTTCACAGTAGCATTCTCCCTGTGTGTGCTTGTCTGTCCCATCTTAACTGGACTGCCCGTGCAAAGACCTCATTTTCAGATAAGGGCACGTTCTGAGATATTGGAGAATAGGACTTCAACATACAAATTTTGGGAGGACGCAGTTCAACCCATAATAATACATTTTGCAAATTCTTCCTCCATAGAGGTTGTGCTCTTTCATATTTCAACAATGGAATGCTTATTTCTCCGTAGTCTTGCCAAGAGTTTGCGAACAAATTTAGACTTTTTGTTTGTTTTGCTAACTGCAAAGTGATGTCTCAGTGATATTTTGATTTTCATTAAAAGCATATTTTTGTGAGTTTGAATGTATTTTCATATGCTTAAGGAAAATTTTTATTTCTTTTTCTTTGGACTGTTTGATCATGTCCTTCACTAATTATTCTCTGTTGTTGGCATTTATAATCTCAGTTGCTAGGAGTCTCTGTAGTTATGTGTTAAAGAGATTAGTGTTTGTGCAATATGAAATTTTTTTCCAGTTTGTCACTGTCTTTTGACTTTGCTCAAAAGTGTGCTCTGCATTCATTAAACAGCTTTTCAAAACTGTGATTTAGATAAATTTATCAATAGTTTATTTTGTGGCTTCTTGATTTTGAGCCTTCATTGCAAAGGCTTTTTCCACTCTAAGATAATAATCTAATTCTCCCACATTTTCTTCTAGTGCTTTTTAAATTTAATTTTTACATTAAATCATGACTTCATTTTGGGACTTACCCTGTGAATGGTGTGAGATATGGACTCAGGGTTATCTTTCTGAATGACTCGCTCATCTCTAACTTAGT
>VMDR010033664.1:0-11289 GCA_007922815.1 Macrotus californicus
ATTTTAGAGGTCAAAACAAAGTATCTTAGCAATGAAATTCTGACAAAGCACTCAGTTTACAGATAATTTAATTCATGAAATTAGTGCTACAACTTAAAAAGACTAACAAAATCTTGGTATCTTTTTCATTTTAAAATGTTGGGTTTTGAATTTTTATATTGTAAGAATGTTTTCTGCTAGTTAATAAATTGATTTAATTGTTTTAACTGGTAACCTTTATTTTATTTTATTTTTTAAAAAGTGGGAATTATTACCAAATCCTTTTTTTTAAGGTTTTATTTATTTATTTTTAGACAGATGGGAAGGGAGGGAGAAAGAGAGGAAGAGAAACGTCAATGTATGGTTGCCTCTCATGTGCCCCCCACTGGGGACCTGGCCCGCATACCCAAGCATGTGCCCTGACTGGGAATCGAACCAGTGACCCTTTGGTTCACAGGCCAGTGCTTAGTCCACTGAGCCACACTAGCCAGGGCTAACTGGTAACCTTTATTGAGGTTGGTCAAAAAGTTTGTGTAAGTCAAGTTTGATGATTCACTTTATGATATCATAATTTTTAGTATTCTATGCTGAAACATCAGAGTGTTACTTGAGTAATATACACACATTTTAACAAACAATGTAATCTGTATTGAGATATGTATAATATAAATGGGATTCCCATTATGTGTTAAAATAGTTTTTACTTGAGTCAAAAATATATTGTAGCCCTGGCCCTGCAGCTCAGTTGGTTAGAGTGTCGTCCCGATACACCAATGTTGCTGGTTCGATCCCCGGTCAGGGCACATACAAGAGTCAACTAACGAATGCATAACTAAGTAGAACAACAAATCAGTGTTTCTCTTTGTCTCTCAAATCAATAAAAAAATTTAAAAATATATTGTAAGTGGTGAATCAGACATTAGAAATTCAAGATAATTGATGAATCATTTCACTTTTAAAAATGGGGAAATTTTACATGATACTGATTGTCAATCCTCATAAAAAGCCAAAGAAACATTCTCTAAATCATTTTTTAATTTAAAGCAGTAGGGAAAAAGATAGGAAATGTAGAGGGGAAGACAAACATAGAACTAAACTTTGGTTCAAACTCTAGAAAATAATTTATATTTATAAACCACATGTTGCTCACATTACAGGCATAGAATTTCAGTTACTCAAGGAAATGAAAGATCTTCTAGCCTTTTCATTTATAGATGGAAATAACGTGGACTTTGGAGTTACATAAACCCGCATGTAAATCATTGCTTTCATTTTCGGGCAGTGTGTTCGGTTTCCTAGGCTTCATAAATGAAACTGGATCACCTTTCATTATCAGATGAGAAGGAATACAAAAGAGAAAAATATGCTGATGACAACCTAAGAAGGGGCCGTAACACAGTTTTTAGCTTTTGTGGAAAGTTACAGCTAAAAAGGATGTCTGGTTCAATCTATCAAGAAACTATAGCTCTGTGAATGAGGGAGATTTCTCCAAGGTCTAGCTTTCATCTTGCTTGAGAACAGCTTGTGCAGCCTTTGCCTGTTTATGCAAATAATACAGAAATCGCAGGCAGATAAAGTATGCTATGCCTGAATTTCATGCTGTAGACATTTCAATAGATAAAGAACACCATACTCATTAAAATAATGAATCTTCATGATCCATGTGGACAATTAGCACCACGATTAATGTGGTTGAGGCCACAGAGTGCATTTGATTTCTACTCACCCACTCCCCGCCTTCATCGAAATACAATAAATAGTCCTCCCCCTTGTGTCCTTCCTGTGAGCCACGTTCATAATTTCTGGATCACAGGTGGCAAACACAAGGCCCGTGGGCCGAATCTGGCCCTCTACCTTGCTTCATCTGGCCCGGCACCTTGTTTCTACCTGGCAGCAGTGCTGAGCGCTCGCTTAACTGTTAAGGAGCAGTTACCTGTACACAGTCCGAAGTTACATTTGGCCCTTTGAAGGCAACCAGGAGGCTGATGTAGCTCCCGGTGAAAAGGAGTTTGACACCTCTGTTCTAGACTGTTTATTTTCAGAGGTACTATTGCTACAGGGGAAAAATAGTTCCTCTGAAAATAACAGCTTTGGTTGCTAATGAAAGATGCGGAGACAAAGACAAGTTGTGGAAACTTTGGGACAATGTGGGGAATAGGCCGAGGCAGTTTTTGTTGGTGGGGGTCATGGGAAAGAAGAGCTGGACAGATCCAGAACCAGCCCGGAGCCAGTGCCTGCTTTTGTTCGCCATTGTGTCCCTATCAGCTAGTGCAGTGTCAGGCATATAATAGGCACGCAGTAAATATTTGTTGAGTAAATAAATGCTACTTTAGCTTCCTGCCTGAGGATTTGGCCTCCGCAACACTATTATGAGAATCACTGTATGAATTTCCTTTCAATGGAAACAAAGGAGCTGCTTATTTTTGTTGCCTTTGAGACCTTGGGCTTGAAAAGTCTCTTTGATATCTAACATTCAGAGGAAAAGTTAAGTGCCATTCCTCCAAAGGGGAACCAAAAGAACATTTTTGTATGTGCTAAGTGTGGCTGGCCAGTTTTAAAGCACACATAGAAGTTACTAAATAAAGAAATGTTTTTCAGGCTGCAGTGTGAAAAAATAGTTGGGTAATAAAATCTTTTGTATATTATCTTATATCCATAGTTGCCTTATTTCCTTGTCTTTTTAACAGTAGAAGAGAGGCTAAAGTCACCCTGGCTCATGTGTCTCACTGGATTGAGTGTCGGCCTGCAAACCAAAGAGTCGCCAGTTTGATTCCCAGTCAGGCCACATGCCTGGGTTGTGGGCCAGGTCCCCGGTAGGGGGCGCACATGAGTGCAACTACACATTGATATTTCCCTTTCTCCCTCCCTTCCCCTTTCTCTAAGAAATAAAATCTTAAAAAAGAAAAAAGAGAGGCTAAAGCAGTAGAAAGCACAGCAAACTGTCTAGTGAGAAAGTAAATGTTGCTTTTAAAATCACTTTTGAGAACAATTTCTTATTGGATTTGTTGGTAAATTGACATTTTTCAGGGGAGAAATTTAGCTCAAGGGGTGGGAGGCAGATGAAGAGGGTAAAGTGGGTCAAAATATGTCATGACAGAAGGAGACTAAACTAGGAGGAACACGACCGACTAGAGTTATCAATCTTTCATGCCATGGGCACATCTCAAGATTTCACCAAATACATAGCCATTAATTACCAAGCTGAAGGAGAAATAAACGTATCATTCATATTAAAATAAGAGGAAGATTTGACTATATAACTATCATAGATGATTTAAAGTGAGATTTCCTACTCTGAATTACTTTTAATTACATTTTGGAGTTGTTTTTATTTTATAGAACAAAGCTTTTCACCAGGAATCAACAATAATAATAATAATAATACCCATCTTGAACTGCCTTTAGAACATTTATGCCCTATTGCAGGGGTGTCAAACTCAGGGGTTTCACCAGGAGACACATCAGCCTCACGATTGCCTTCAAAGGGCCGAATGTAACCTCAGGACTATATAAATATAACTACTCCTTAACAGTTAAGCAAGAGCTCAGAGCTGCCACTGGGTAGAAACAAGGTGCTGGGACCAATGAAACAGGTGGAGGGCTGGATTCGGCCCATGGGCCTTGTGTTTGCCACCTGTGCCCTATTGTTTCTTGCTAGGTTGTTGCCCTCCTAAATGTCTATCGGCGCTGCCCCTTTTCACCCTCAGGATTGAGCCTTCATTCAGACTCTCTGTTGTACCATCATTGCATTTACAACAGCCTCCTGGCTGGTCTCCCCTTCTCCTGTGTCACCCCAACATCTTCCACAGTGCCTCCCAAGTGATTCTTTTCTAACATGCAAATATGATCATGTCATTCCCCTTCCTAACCTTTCCATGGCTCTCTGTTACCTATAGGATAAATTACAAGCCATTATTGGCATACAAGAGGCCCCTTAATAAAGCAGTTGCTTAATTCTCCAGCTTGTCACCTTTCTCTACTGTTGTGCGTTCATTCATTTGGAATACCCTGCCTCATATGTCCTTACTGATTTGTGTTTGTCTTATAACATTCAGGTATTATCTCCACCGAGATGCCTTTTCTCACCCATATTCACAGGAATGAATGACTGTCGCTTTTCTGTATTCTCTGTTTTAGTATTGTTCCCTGTGACTATGTCATGCTCAGCATTCCGAGAATCCCAGTCCCTAGCACATATAATACGTGCTCGATAAATATTAGCTGTTCGGTGTTTACTTTTCTATAACTCACTGCTGCAAAGAACTGCTTTCCTATCTGTTTACTCCTCTGATCCTTATAACGACCTTGGACGTTAATAGGGCATATTTCCCACTTTGCAGATGGTGGAACTAAGGAGTGTGGTTGGCTAATAAGTGGAGAAATGAAACTCCAAGTCAAATCTTGTGACTTCCAACCCAGTTTGTGTGTGTGTGTGTGTGTGCGCGCGTGTGTGTGTATGTGAGACTACATCATATTGTTGTGTAAGATGCCAGCCAAAGAGATGCACGCAGTCATGGCAGTAGTTCTTGGGGTATCTGTCTACAGTGTTTCAAATGCCTGATCAGTGCCTGAGTCGCTTGCACCTGTGTACAGCTTTCCCACTCCTGTTGGCACCCAGCAGTTTCTGTTTCTCTCCAAAGATAATAGCAGTGATGAGAAGTATTAAAGAAACTCCATTAGACTGAACTATTTGTTTCATTCTTAAATGTGATGTGATGGTTGCTTTTAGGCTCTCTCATGTAACATAATTGAAGTGACCTCTGAACTTTCCTTCCAAAGGTTTCACTGGAAGACAAAAATGCAACTATTATTTACGACCCTAAACTACAGACTCCAAAGACCCTGCAGGAAGCTATCGACGACATGGGCTTTGATGCTATTCTCCACCATCCCCACCCTGTCCCTGTTTTAACCGACACTGTGTGTCTGAGAGTTCCTGGTTCACTGACTCCGCCGTGGGACCATATCCAAAGTACATTGCTCAAGGCCAAGGGTGTCACAGACATTAATATTTCCCCTCAGCAAAGAACTGCAGTGGTGACAATAATCCCTTCTTTAGTAAATGCCCATCAGATAACGGAGCTGGTTCCAGATCTCAGTTTAGACGCTGGAACTGTGGAGAAGAAGCCAGGGGCCTGTGAAGATTACAGGATGGCGCAAGCAGGTGAAGTGAAGCTGAAGATGAAAGTGCAGGGGATGACCTGCCATTCGTGCACGAGCACCATCGAAGGAAAAATAGGGAAACTGCAGGGCGTTCAGCAAATTAAAGGTAATGCTTCTGGTGTTATTTGTGTGTTTTGTCAGAGGCTTAGTTGGCTGTGTTGGCCTTTCAACCTTTTCTTCTTCTTAAGCATGGGATTTGAATTCGTGGGGCTGGAATGCTTATTGCTTCATTAAAGTCTGAAGTACAGGGTATTGCTAGGATTAATGTCAGTGAAGAGAATGATTACAAGTTACATGAGTCTTGAACTAGCAGAAAAGGCCATTGGGGCAACATTTCGTGGAGTTCAGGATTTTTTAAAAATGATTTTATTTATCTTTAGAGAGAGGGGAAGGGAAGGAGAAAGAAGGGGAGAGAAACATCCATGTGTGGTTGCCTCTCACGCGCTCCCTACTGGGGACCTGGCCTGCAACCCAGGCATGTGCCCTGACTGGGAATTGAACCAGCGACCCTTTGGTTCGCAGCCAGAGCTCAATTCACTGAGCCACACCAGACAGGGTGAGTTCAGGGTTCTTAATACAACATGCCTGTGTTCTTCATGTCTAACATGTGTCTCTTCAGGCATGCAGAAACTTGGAGACCATAGATATAATGGTCATATCTTTAACTTTTTTCTAGTCTCTGTCACTAACATGTTCTGAAAAGAACAGAATTATTTTAAGAAAGGATGATAACAGTGAGAGAGAAATGATTTTGTGTGATAGTGATTTGGTCTAAAGAATGTTTTCTGAAGCAAGCCAGGAATAACTGACTTAAATAACTATTTTTCTTTTTATTAATTAGTCTCCCTGGACAACCAAGAAGCTACTGTTGTTTATCAACCTCATCTTATCACAGGAGAGGAAATAAAGAAGCAGATTGAAGCTGCGGGCTTTCCAGCATTCATCAAAAAACAGCCCAAGTACCCCAAGTTGGGAGCTATTGATATAGAACGTCTTAAAAACACACCAGTCAAATCCTCGGAAGGATCACAGCCAAGGAGTCCATTATGTACCGATGATTCCACAGCCACTTTCACCATAGATGGCATGCATTGTAAATCCTGCGTGTCAAATATTGAAAGTGCTTTATCTACACTCCAATATGTGAGCAGCATCGTAGTTTCTTTAGAGAATAGATCTGCTGTCGTAAAGTACAATGCAAACTTAGTCACTCCAGAAGCCCTGAGAAAAGCGATAGAGGCCATACCACCAGGACAATATAAAGTTAGTATTACAAGTGGAGTTGACAGTACCTCCAACTCTCCTTCCAGCTCATGTCTTCAGAAGATTCCCTTGAACGTAGTGAGCCAGCCTCTGACTCAAGAAACCGTGATCAACATCGATGGCATGACTTGTAACTCTTGTGTGCAGTCTATTGAGGGTGTCATATCAAAAAAGGCAGGGGTAAAATCCATACTAGTAACCCTTGCAAACAGCAACGGAACTGTAGAATATGATCCTCTACTAACCTCTCCAGAAACTTTGAGGAAAGCAATAGAAGACATGGGATTTGATGCTACCTTACCAGGTGATTAGCAGTTTTTTCTTTGATTTCCCTAATGTTCTTTTCTCACTGGTTTGCTGATTCTTTTGTCTTCTATCAATGAGAAAGGAGTAATAGGCATTTTATTTCCACTTTACTGGAAAGATGCCCTTCTCTTCAGCATCCTGAAAACCAACTCTGTCATGTAGGGCTTTCTCTGTGGGCCGTCCTGATAGACCTGAGCCAGTTTCTTGCTCAAGGAGAAGAAGGAACAAGTTAGATTAGTGGAAATTTGTATGTCACTTCTTCTCCTCCTTATCTCTGCAGGAGAGAAGATCTTTAGCTTTTTTTTTGCAGGTGCTTGAATGTGCCAGAGAGAAACATTTTTTCTTTCTTGGCAGGTGATTAATAATACTGCACGGAAGAAACTAAAACAGAATAGCACATTTTCCGAGACTGCAATACTATTTTGTAAATTGCTTCTTGTTCTACTTACTGGACCACGAAATGCTTTACTACTAGAATGCAAATTGTTAAAATGATGTTAAAAATTTGTTCTAAATATAAAAGCTGTCTGTTAACAAACTGCTGTCTACTTAGGGTTTGGGTTGGAAATAATGGCTGAAAGAACTTGATACAACCAAAGTTTTGTTTACTCACTGCCACTCCCCAAGAGAACTCATTTTTTAAAAAATTATTTTTAGAGAGACAGGAACGGAGGGAGAGAAACGTCAATATGTGAGAAACACATCAGCTGGTTGCCTCTCGCACACCCTTACCTAGGGACCTGGCCCGCAACCCAGGCATGTACCCTGACTGGGAATTGAACCAGCGACCCTTTGGTTCACAGTAGGATGCTCAGTCCACTGAGCCACATCAGCTGGTTTTAAAGGAATGGATTGACAGTGCCTAGAGGTGGATGGTGATGAATGCCTAGGATGCAGCTGGAAAACACCTCAAATAAAAATACTCTTTCTCTGTCCACCAGATACAAATGAGCCATTGGTAGTGATAGCTCAGCCCTCATCGGAAACGCCACACTTGACCTCAACTAATGAACTTCATACTAAAATGATGACGCCAATTCATGACAAGGAAGATGTAAAGACTTCATCTAAGTGTTACATACAGGTCACTGGTATGACCTGTGCTTCTTGTGTAGCAAACATTGAACGGAATTTAAGACGAGAAGAAGGTGAGACACTCATAAAGCCTGTTGTTTTATGTTCTGGTTTGAGGACTCTATCCTTTATATGTTTTGTTACCGTGTCTATGATTCTTGCCAAGACCTCATAAACCCTGTTGGTGATGTTCAGGACAACCTTGACTTTCTGACAGCCGGTTGTCAGTGTTTTGTTCCCTTAGGTATAGCTCCTGTTTCGTTTGCTTCATGAGCACATTTTCATATCAGTGAAATTTGTAGGAAAATAGCAGAAGGAAATACATCAGATTACTATTCTTTATGGATCTTGACTACAGTGTATTTTAAGAAGCATACAAATTTCCTGATAAAGCTGTGTTTAAAACTAACAACTAGGATCCATAAATTTCAGTATTACTGTACCCAGCCCATGCATGAGACGAAAACCGTTTGTTTAGAATTGTAGGGGTGGGCAAAAGTATGTAAATTACCAGCTACCATTATCTAAAAGATAAATCATGAGTAAGGATATGCGATAATAACAATAATAAGAAGAAAACAAATAATACAAATAAATAACACAGTAACTAATAAATAATACAGGAATAAACTGTTCAGAGTACACATAACTGTAAACCTACTTTTGCCAGCCCTGTGTATTCTCTTCCAACAATTTGATCTTTGCTTGCAGTAAAAATGTTCAAAAGTTACTTAATATTATGTGCAAGTTTTAATCCTAGGTTACAAAATCTTAGAAATTGTATGTTATTTATGAACACTGCGGTGCGTAGGTTCTTATGGATGGGTGTTTCAGGGTTCTTAGGATATAATCCCAGCAGTGAAATTGCTGGGTCAAAAGGCAGTTCCATTTTTAGTTTTCTGAGGAATGTTTGAGCTTATACATTTACATTCATATCACTGCCCAGTATGACATAGTAGATTTGTTAACCATAGAGTTGAGTGTTTCTGTTTAGTGAGGCTGAAGTCATAGGCTTAGTACTAAGGTAGCCCTAGCCCCAGATGTTTTAAAGATCTATGTTGTTAGTTACAAGGGCTGAATAAGTAAGATTAGTATAAGCTTATCCCTACTATTGGGGAAATAACTCAAAACATGTAGAGTAATAATGTAGGCCGCTGGCCAGTAGAATCCCCTTATATGTAAAGGCCAAAACATTATAACCAAATGAATGTCATACATAGCCATCTTCATGTCAGTATTATCTTGTCATCATTATGTCATTCCTGCATCCTTCATTTAAGCCTCCATTACATCTATTAAAATGCAGCCACAGCTAAAGCTTATATTACCCTTTGACTGAAAAAGAAAAAGGGGAAGGTTGCCAGCAAATGAAAGCTGAAAAGAAGTCTCTGAGGTTCCTGTTTAATTTTATAATCAACTATTTTTGGGGCAACTCAGAAATAGCCTTTTTCATGAGACAAGCAGTGCCTGTGTGAACTACAAATCTTTTATTCAAAGATTATTTATTTATGTATTTATGTATTTATTTATTTATTTATAGAGAGTGGGGAAGGGAGGGAGAAAGAGAGGGAGAGAAACATCAATTGGTTGTCTCTCCTACATGCCCAGAACCAAGACTAAATCCACAACCCAGGCATGTGCCCTCACTGGGAATCGAAACGGCGACCTTTCGCTTTGTGGGATGATGCCCAACTACCTCAGCCATACTGGTCAGGGCTACAAATCTTTTTATAAAAAATGTTAAGCCGATTCTTTCAGTTACTCTGTATTACCTCTTTACCACCTTTTAACCCAATTAGGAATATCGTTGGCCTAGCTTGGGTGACCACATTGACCTCTTTGTTTTTTAAACCAAATAACACTGGTCTTCCCATTATATTTCTAAAAACAAAGGCAAAGACTTCTAATTATAGTTTAAAGGAAGAATTGTTTTAAAGGTGTTACTATTTATTTATTTATTTTTAGAGAGAGGGGATGGGAGGGAGAAAGAGAAGGAGAGAAACATCAATGTGTGGTTGCCTCTTGAGCACCCCCTACTGGGGACCTGACCCACAACCCAGGTATGTGCCCTGACTGGGAATTGAACTAGCGACCCTGTCGTCCATAGGCGTGCACTCAGTCCACTGAGCCACGCCAGCCAGGGCTGAAGTAAGAATTTTAAAAAATTATCCATAGTTTATATAAGTTTGAAACCTATTTTTAAAACTTAAAAAATCAGGATTTCCTTTGTATTTCCGTTTGCCTATAGATTACATTCACCCGAAGCAAAAAGATCTTTTCTTACTTTCTCTGTCTTATTAGTGACACTTTCCCGTGAACTGTTCCTCTGAATTATTAGCCCAGAGAATCACTTTATTTAGAAAGCTTAGATTATATGAAGTACTTTGTTTTCTTATTAAAAAGTATTAAGTTAATATTTGGTTCTTTTTTTTCTTTGTATCACCTGCCCCCCAGAGCTGACTTATTAACTGCTGATCCTCATTCCCTGTCAGGTAGCCACCAAGTGCCACAGATTCCTAGAAAGAGCTGCCATTTCTGCTCTGTGTAATTAATTTTCTTCCTGGCAATGACAGCAATAGCTGGCCTGGAGAAGAGGAACGCTTGTTAACAAAAGGCTTTCACCAGAGCACAGCGCGACTCTCATAAAATGAACTCCTTTGCCCTGTTAACGAGTGGTGTGGCGCTTTTTCATTCGAGGAATAAGAGCACTTTAGATTAGTGTGTGCCAGACAGTAAAACTTGAGAATTTTAAGAAATGACTATTATTTGATAATATTATAATGTGTATGTTGGCACATCCTTGGATTTTTTACTACAGCTGCAGTGATTTCCTATGTTCATAGGTTTCTTTCTCTAGGACTCTGTCTCATTAGTTTCTAAAAATGCTTTATATTTACACGGTAAGGTCTCAACTGATTACAATTCATGGGCCTACTTCAAACAAAAAACAAACTGTTTTAAATGAACTAGTAAACAGTTATAAGACACTTGTGGAAATGTGAATGTTGCCTGGATAATTGATGATATTGAATTATTTTAGGGATGATACTGTTATGGTGGTTATTTTTAAAGAGAACAGTATCTTTTTTAAAAAATAATTTATTGTTACTCTATTACAGCTGTCCCAATTTTTCCCCCTTTGCCCTCCTCTGCCCATCCCATCCCCCCTTCCACAGTCAATTCCTACCCTGTGTCCATGTCCGTGGGTCATTCATACATGTTCTTTGTCTAGTCCCTGCCCCTTCTTTCCACCATTATCCCCATCCCCCCAATAGAAATATATATTTAAATATTTACAAGGGAAATGATATGATATCTGGGATTTGCTTGAAAATAATCAGGGTAGAGGGCAGGGATTACTTAGCTAGAAATATAGATGAAACAAGATCAGCCTGGTATTATTGATAACTGTTTAACTGTTAAAGCTGGGTAATCAGTATATCAAGTTTATTATGTTCTTTCTTGTATGTGTGTGTGTGTGTGTGCATGTATAAAACTGAAAAT
>VMDR010033665.1:0-11292 GCA_007922815.1 Macrotus californicus
TGTGGGTGGGAAGGGGTGTGCAGGGTGGAGGGGAATATAGGGGGGGGAAATGGGACAACTGTAATAGCATAATCAATAAAATATAGTTAAAAATAAATAAATAAATAAATAATGTATTTTAAAACAAAAAAAATTTTGTTTACTTGGATAAACAAAAGATAAAGAAGGGATATATAAAAAAGCAATAGTGATGTGGTGTATGGGGTATTAGATGGAAGTTACGTTCACTTCTTAATTTTTTATACCTTTTGGTTGTTTGGATCACTTAAATACATTTTAGTTAAAATTAATCTTAAAAATGCAAATCCTGAAAATTCATGATGAAGGATTATCTCTTCTGCATGATCAAGCCTCAGGGCTGGGAAAGTTGGCCTTGGACTTCACTTGGCAATTTCCCAATCTTCTGGCATCCCTGTTACGTGTGAAAGCAGAGTGCATTTCTCCACGAGAAGGGAGAGCGTAGAGCCCCCAGCTAGTTGCTGGATTTCTCTTCCCAGCATCCTGCCTTGTTTGAATAAGATATTGAAAGTGGTTTTGTTTTTTTTTTTCCCTCCCCATTTGGTTTGCTAAGCAACTTGAGAAAATTCTAATCTCATCACCAGTCGCTGTGAAGAATAAGCAGTCACTGCTCTGTCACCGCAGAAACTGCTGTGGAGCACTCTACCCCTGAGCACATTCCCTGTTTTGCTTTGGGTGTTCCAGGTTCACAAACTGTCTTTTTGGTGGGAGCACAGGAACCTTTTACCAGTTACTACTTCAGTGATTTATTGCTTTTACTTCTGTTATTTCTCAACTTTTGGCAACAAGTAGTTCTCTGAGTGGGGGCGGGGAAGCTTTGATCTGTAGCATTTGGTGATTTCCACGCTACAAATACTCACCATGGCTGACACCAGGTTGCGAATGTGATGCCAGCAGGCAACATGCTACACACTTACATCATGTTTCCATCACACCTGTTAGATACATGTATTGCATTGGCCAAAAAGTTTGTTTGTTTTTTTCCGTAAGATGGCTCTAGTAGCGCTTAGTTGTCTTTCACTTCACTGAAACAATTTTGTTAGATTGTATTGTGACAGCTATCATATCAGCATGCATTTAAAAAAATTATCAAAATTGGTGAATTTTTATGTAGCCATTTTTAATATTGAAGATGGAAGAAAATATGTAATATTTTTGGCACATTATGCTTTATTATATCAGAAAAGGTAAAAACACAACTGGAATGCAAAAAAAGATTTGTGTGCAGTGTATGCAGGAGGTGCTGTGACTGATCGAATGTGTCAACAGGGGTTTGCGAAGTTTTGTGCTGGCGATTTCTTGCTGGACGATGCTCCACAGTCGGATAGACCAGTTGAAGTTGATAGTGACCAAATGGAGACACTGAGAAAAATCAACATTATACCACATGGGAGATAGCTGACATTCCCAAAATATACAAATCAGTAAAGTTATTGGTAAAAATGAAAAATGTGTCCTTTACATAAAAAACTAAACAGACTTTTTGGCCAACCCAATAAAGGACCTCTAGGATAGAGGTAATAGTAGCATGTAGTAAATGAATTAAGAAGTGGGAGTTGTGAATATTTATTTCTTTGGGTTTTAATTTATTTAATTGTAAGTTCTTGTTTTATTTTAATCATTAATGTTTAAAAAACACCCTGCAAATTTCCTAAAAATTTAAGTCAGGTCTTGTGAGCTGATAGGAGATGGTGAGAGGCAGGTCCAGTGTGCTAGGGCCACACCCCAGAGCTCTCCTCAAGGATGCATACCCTGCTTCACCACATTTACAAAGCAAACTCTAGAGACACCACATAAGGCTTCCGGCTCAGGCTGAATAGACAGTAACAACTGCTGTAACGACTGAGCCCTGCAAAGTTCCAGACACAGTGAGAAGTGCTTTCAGTCAGGATTTCATATCATTGTCACATGAATGGGACAAAGTTTCAAATATTGGTTCCCATTAGAAATGAAGCCGGTGAGGCTTGTAGTTCTCAGAGAAGAGGCATACCTAGAACTGCAGCCAAGCCAGACTCATGCCTGTTCTTGAACTCTCACACTCAGCTTCTTTGAAGTGGCTTCCAGAGATGATTTAAAATGAGTTGGAAAAATGAGAGGATACTCCAAACGATCAAGGTTAGGAAGAGAAACAAACAGATCTTTAGATTCACTAACAGATGGCCTTGCTTTCCACCCTCCCAGAAAACACATTTCTCCTATTTCTGGGAAATGTTTTTTGCCTTAGGTTTTCCATTTAAATATAGTCTGGATTTCTCTCAGAATATTTTTCTCAGTCACGCTCTGGTGTGCTGGCCGTGCTCGCTGGAATTCTTTAGGATCCAAACTTGACACATCCACAACTTGGTCCTTGCCACCCGCACCACCCCTGTCTTCTCCTATCCCCGTCACTACCTCTCTGTCTTCCTCAGGTTTCCTTTTGGGATCTACAATCTAACCTTTATCTTTCCCAAACTAGCTCTTTGGGAAAGAATCTCCAGGTGAAAAAGCATCTCATCTGACTGCAAGTCAGCTGTATTTTAAAAAACCAAAGGAATGACATTTCTTACCATATGTATGTGGCTGCGGCTGGTTGGGGGAGTGGAGTATGCCTGTGTCTGTTTATTTGCTTTTGCTATTTTCTTTGGTTACTTTTTTCTTTTGGGTACATGGAAGAGTGGGTGGAGTAGCGTGTGCCAAAGTTTGCTACACATGGCAATGCTCTGGGGATCTCTAAAAAAACTACTGATGCCAGGGTCTCGCCCTGGAATTCCTCATTTCAGTGGTAGGAGATGGGCCCCGGGAACTGGGATTTTTTGAAATGCCTGTGGTGATTCTTCGGTGCAGAAACGTTTGGCGGACAGTCCTAGCTGGTAACACTTCGCCCTGTGGGTGGCTGTGCTAAGGAAGGCTTTCTCATCAACCTGGAATAGGTAGGATAGGCTCCTGTAATTAACACTTTAGTTAACTGA
Organism: Macrotus californicus; assembly: GCA_007922815.1. Classification (NCBI taxonomy): domain Eukaryota; kingdom Metazoa; phylum Chordata; class Mammalia; order Chiroptera; family Phyllostomidae; genus Macrotus; species Macrotus californicus. Next base: position 2,967 of record VMDR010033665.1, read on the forward strand.
ATTTTCACTGAGCCTTCTCTTCCTACCTTAGACCTTGGGGATTCCTGAGGATTCAGTTTTCTGAGCTTTAGTCTGATTTAATTTCCCAGTGTATCTTTGTTTTCAAACAAAATAAAACAAAATAACTTTTCCCCTGACCCTCTAAAAGAATTGATTGCTAACTAGACTGTAACTCGGCAAAGGAGAACGTCTTTCAATGGCTTATTAAGTTACTTTAACAGACCCATTTATATGTAAATAATTAATGGACCAATTACAAATCATTTGCTTTTGTTCATTAAAGCAGAACCATGATTTATTAAAGACAGAACCAAAACAAATGCTCTCGTTGTACAAATTATCCATAGTGCTTATAGAAAAATTAAAAAATAGAATGAAGTATGTCTGTAAGAGAAAAAGAACTAGAGGCTTTTCAGTATCCTCTCAATGGGAAATGTGACTAATTCAAGGTCAGCGTTAATTCATGAATTCCGAAGCTGTTGGGGAAAATTACACTTTCGGATACATATACTTTTGACCAAGTCATAGTCACCCGGAGGCTTTGTTCTTTATTTGCTTTTGCTTGCTTTTGCTAGAATACTGTAGCCTTGAAGCTATATTACCTTTATTTCCCACAGCAAGATCTTTTGTTTGTGGACTGCTGAGAGGTATGAATATAAGACTTGAATTATTCAACAGGAGGCAGCACCATTCCCGTGAGCTGAGCTAAAACATCTCCCTGGGATGGGCAGTATGGTTTTCCTTACTAAGTGTGCTCAGCCGCCTCCTTGGCAGGGCCATGGTCAGGTCCCTGCAGAAGGCCACACTGCCGTCCTTGTGATGGGTGAGTGGGTGGGTACCTGATAATGCGAACCCAGTGAAGTACTGAGCGTGGTGAGTCCACGACAGTTGACTGTGCCATTCTCTCCATCCTTCTGTGTGTTTGAAGATTTTCGTGAAGAAATGTCAGGGGGGAGAGTCCTTTTCTTACCCCGCTTCCATATTTATACCCCTGTTGCACAACGAGGGTATGAAATAACAGTGACTAACACTTATGGTATGGTCTCAGTAGACTTGGGCTAAATGAATAATGACTATGAATATGAATAGCTCATTAATAACTACTAGTCAATGAATCAGACTGTGCTAAGTGATTTGTATTTTATATTTTATTCAATGCTTACATCAAACCCGTGAGGTAGGTACTAGTATATATTTCTGTTTTACAAAGAAAGAAACCAAAGCCCAGAGAAAAAAAGTGATTTTCCTAAGCAGCTAACCTTCGGAAGGCTCAGACCTCACTCTCTGGTGTTGCTATTCTGTTTTTTAATCGAATCATCATGCATATCCAGAAAAATGCAGAAATTATAAGTGTACAGCTATGAATGATTACAAGGTGAGCACATGCATATTACTAGCACCCAGATCAGGAAATCAAACCTCAGAGCTCCCTCATGTACCCTCCCAGTGACTGCCCCTCTTCAAACTATCCCCTCTCCTAACACCACAGATTCAGTTTGCTTGTTCTCATTTGTATTGTATTCAAACACAATATTTTTCCAAACCAAAGTTCTCTTTTTTCAAAATAATAGCATTCTCATCTCAAGATGGCAAGAGAAAGAAATGAATTGAGTAAGCTGCTACACTCATGTGCAAGGCACTTTCTCCCCAGTCTACAGAAGGCTTCCAGGTAGCGCAATAAACCACTTAAATTTACCACTAGACTCCTGGAATTGTTCCAGCTGAGGATGAGTTGAGTTTTGTATTTTAATTGCTCATTTCATGTGTTCATTCATTAAATGGTTAACTGATGTGGTAGGTGATACAGAGTAGTGTGCAATTGTCATGTGTCCTAAAAGTGGCAACAGTAGGATTAGAGATCAAAACATAAAGATCTAAAATAATTTTGATCAATCCTACTGGAAAGTTCAGAGGAGTTTTCAGAAGTGGGAGCATTGTGCATTTCCTACTTACTAGGTAGCAGGCTTAATACTGGGTGATTTCCTTACATTGTTCTCATTTTACCTTCACCCACCAACTGATTCATCTACCAATTATCCAGAAAGTATCTTCTGTATTTCTTATGCCCTATGTGCCGAGGATACTATTGTAAATATGATGAATGCTTCTGACAAACCTACAACTTACAGTCCGGGGCATGCATTCTCCACAGGGGGTGATATTGCCTCCAGTGGGGCAAGAATAGGTTCTTGGGTGGGAGAGGGAGGTAGGGCAAAAAAATTACATCGTAATGTCTTATGGCCCTCCAAAAGACCACAGTAGATAAACAGATGTACAGAATATCCGGGGTATTAAAATATCACAAGGAAGGGAGAGCACAATTGGAGACATGACATAAAAAAATACTCCTTAAGGAGCAGCAATGAAAAACAAGGCAAGAAACACTCATCTTGGAGTAGAAAGAACAACAGTTATAAATCATGAATATGAGAGTAGGAGAGATACAGGGACGCGTGAGAATAGGTAGCTCTGAGTCCTCGTAAATTAAGACTAAGAGGTAATCTCAGGTTGCCTCCGGAAGGAATCCTTGGAGCAATGATAATCTTCATTTTACAGACAGACACAGGGCTTAGGTTGGTAGGGAGCTAAGATCTCCAACCTGGTAAGTGTGAAGCAGATCTGATTTTAAAACCAGGATGCTTTCCACCTGATTTAAGCCCAAGCGTGTGAATGCTTTCAGAACTGGGAGTCTAGAGCAAGTCTTTTTCTTCTCTGGACACCAATCATTGAACTCGTTCTCCTGGCTATAATCAACTAAGAGCTTCATGTCTAGATTTCCTTTTGAGATAATTATAGAATTCATACAATTGCCCTTTAATAGTGCAAATTTAAGGAAAATAGAACATCCTTGCCAAAAAAAGTGCACTGAGGCTCAGTTTTTACTGGGTCAGCATAAGCCTGGGGAGGAATCAGTGCCTCTCATTTAAAACTAACTGAAGTGCAGCACCATCCCCAGACCTATATTTTGTTTTCTGTCCCTTGCGGCAAGTGCTCACCATGGTTACAGATTTTGGGGTTGATTTATTCCTTCCTAAAGATATATCCATAGACTTTTATTCTGTAACGTTCCGGCCAATTTTCCTTTCACAGCTCTTACTAAATTTTCCTCCATAAAATCAGAAGTATGGATCTTTTCCAATTCCTGCACTGCAATCTTCTTACTTCAAGGATTGGAACTATTTCTATAATGGGCAGGTTCCTAGGCCTGCAGCCTCGGGGCAGCAGGATAACTGCCAAAGTGATTAGCTGAATGTGCTAGGGAAAGTGAGAAACCCACACAGCCTGGCTCCAGGATAACCCTCCTCCAGGTGAGCAGAGCTTCAGAACCTAGGACTGGTCCTTTGGCAATTTCCTGTCAGTCCCTAACTTCCATTTTTGCTTTTCAATAACTTCCCAAGTTACCCTTCCACTGCTGCCTCCACTACCCCTTATGTCCACCTATTCCTCCTCATTCATTGAGCCAAGTAGATATGCTGATCAACCCTTGTCCTCCAGACAACATAACAGAGATTTGGAGAAGTCAAGTCAATGTCATACAATAAGTGGTGGAAATGAAATGTCTGTCTCATTTTAACCCCTCTGCTCTGCTCTGACCTCTTACAGAAAACTGACTCCCTGATAGAGATCTGTATTTTAGAGAACACCCACCATACTTGTTTCTACTTTATTTACTCACTCATTCACTCTTTTGTTCATTTACTTATTCATTCAAACAAAAACTTAGGAGACATGTCATGTGGCGAGCACTGTGCTCCAATTAAGAACCAAATAGTCTTGATTCTTACCCTTCATAGAGTTTATATTTGGGCAAAGGAGAATGAGGAGCAAAAATAATAGTGAACTTTATTTATAACTTGTCACTATCTGCAAATTGCTATGAAGGAAATTATCGGAGAATATACAGAAAGAGACTAATAAGGAGGAATAAGGGCCTGCTAAAGAGAGGCTGAGGCAGGTAACACATCTTATAGGAGGTGTTACCGTATTCTGCCGAGTACAATGCTGTGTATACATGTGCACCCATGTTTTAGTACTACCTGTGTATAATGTACATCCTTATTTTTCCCTCAAAAATTTGGGCAAAAAAGTGCACATTATACCTGGCAAATTATGGTATTTAAAACTAAGACCTGAAGTCTGAGAATGAGGAGTCATAGAGAGTTTAAGAGAGTGTGTTTTAGGATGAGGGCAGTAAGTACAAAGACCTCGTGCTAGAAATTAACTTGGATGCTCCAGGAACTGTAAGATCAGTTCAGTTGATAGTGGGGAGACAGGCATTAGGTAATGGACTGTTGGACAGGTCTTGAAAGACCTTTGCTATGAATTGAATTACTGAAATCCTAACTGCCAGTATGTTATTTGGAAATAAGATCTTTTGCAAATGTAATCAAGGAAGGTTGAGGTAATAACTGATTAGGGTAGGTCCTGTTCCAATATGATCTGTGTTCTTATAAGAAAACAGACAGACACAGAGAGAGAATGGCATGTGGTAACAAAGGCAAAGACTGGGATGATTCCCTGCAAGCTGAGAAATGCTAGACTTACAGCTACCACCAGAAGCTAGGAAGAGGCAAAGAAGTAGTCTACCCAGGCTCTCAGAGGGAGCACACCCATGCTGACAACTTGATTTAGAACTTCTAGTCTCTAGAACTTTGAGCAAATACACTTCTGTTGCTTTAAGCTCCCCAGGAGGCAGTACTTTGTTATGGCAGCCCTAAGAAACTAATACAACTTTGTATGTGTCAATAAGGAATCCCAAGTCCTTTCCAAGTGAATGAAGGTAGGCCAAAGGAGAGGCTGGTGGAACACTGGAGACTTGCAGTAGCCAAGAGAGAAATGTACGGTGGCTTAGATTAAGATTGTCACAATGAAAGTGGAGAGAAAGGGCTAGCTAAGGCTTGCATATTAGAGCCTGTATTTCTATGCAGCATAGTGGAAAAGACACAGGGACTAGCATGCTTTAAGTCATCTTGGGCAAGTTCTTAAAAGTAACCCAGATATCCTCAGTAAAATATGAATTATAGATTTGCTGAGAAGACTTAGTGTCTTACACAGAATAAACTTCTAATGGAAGTTTGCTACTCTCATTAATGTTAATATTACTATTTTTTGAAAAAAAAATTTTTCCCCATCAGTATCTGAGAAAGCCTGGTACCAACTTTATCCCCAAAATATATGTACTGAGTGAAATTTAGTGTGAGAAAGTTTGAATCCAAATCCTATTATTCTTTACCTTTTTAAAAAGTTTTGAATAACATGAACATGCTGATATTTGACTATTTTGACCAGGAAATATTGCAATTTCATGTTTCACCCAAGAATCATGTAATATTTGCATATAAAAGAATTTGTATAATATATAATGAAGCCATTTAAATTTAAGAACAAGAATATTACCAGACTCCTGTCTTTTCTTAACCCCATAGCACTGCAATGACTAACCATTGGATATATTTTTGAATACACACTTATTTTTAAAGATATAGTTCTGCACTTATTTGTTTTTACGTTTTATAAACATATTGAATAATTTCTTAAGTATTTTTCTTTGACTTGCTTTACTTTTTACCTGAATATTATATTTCTTAGATTCATCCATGCCCTCATTTGTGTCTATAGTCATTTCCCTTTCGTTGCTGTAAAATATGCTGCTGTGTGAATGTGCTGCACAGTCTTAATAATCTATCTTTGTTCCAGTGGGCATTGCTTGAGGGATAAACTAAGTCATTCCTGAGAACAGTTTTAGATGGTGTTGTGGGAAGATCTTAGTCTCGCCTCCTCCCAGGGACACACTGAGTCTACAGCTACATATGGAAAAATTTCTTCTTAAAAAAAAAAAAAGTCTGGCTGAGTGATGAGTACATATTGAGCAAATCAGAAGAAAATCACATCAAAATGGGAAGGCAGGGCTGGGACACGGTCTGGTCATAACACTTCCTACCTGCCCCACCCTAGGTGAGCAAGCCACCATTGGGAGGGGACTCAAATCTCTATAGGCACAAAAAATTGGAAAAGTCTAAATTTTAAGACTTGTACCTAAGATATGAGTTCCTAAAACATCTAATTTTGAAAAACAATGGGGTTCATGTCCCAGGACCCACAAGACTAGTGAGCTGAGAAACGAATCTTAAAGGGCTTGAGTGCTCAGATTCACCTTCCCCAAGCTCCACTCAGAGGCAGCTGATCTTGCTTGAACAAGGCTCAGGGTGTTACATTAAAAGGCGTAGGCTTGATGGGGAAGGCACCTGACTTAACACACACAGCTAGGAAGCTGCTTGAATGCTCTGCAGGTTCAGAGAATGAGGGGGCCATTTGCACTCTCTCTTTGGGGCACTACCGAACACCAATATCTCCCAGAAAGGAGCTTCTACATGCATCTGGTGCCCAGATTTTTACAGCTCCTCTATGCAGGGAACACCTCTATATTGCTGGAGTCTGGTGGCCAGAGGGGCTTATGCTGGTAGGTCCCATAGAACTGTTAACCAAAGAAGAGAGAGGTCTTCAAAGGCTGCCGCCCCCAGGGCACAGCAACAGACAACAGATCCTGGAGCTCAGTCTTTCTGCAATAGATGCCTATTAGCTAATCATCATGACTGTACCAGCAATACATTCCTAGCTTCTCTGTGGTACATTAATTGACAATATATGTGTGGTATTATTTCTGGGTTCTCTCTTCTGTTTCATTAATCTATGTATATATAGGGTAAACAGAAGTAGGTTTACAGTTTGTATGGCAAATACTATAATAATTAATAAATAATAAGACAAGAATAAACTCTGTGTTTTGTACTCACAACTGTAAACCTATTTTTGTTTCACCTTGTATTTTTATGCCAATATCATACCATTTTAAATACTATAGGTTTATAATGGATTTTGAATTCAGGGAGCATGATACCTGTAGCTTTGTTCTTTCTGAAGATTGCTGTGCATATCTGGGAACTTTTGTGGTTCTATACATATTTTAGAATTATTTGCCCTATTTCTGTGACAAATGCCATTGCAATTTTAATAGGGATTGCATTCAATCTGCAGATTGCTTTGGGTAGTATGAAAATTTTAACAGTATTAATTTTCACAATTCAATCATCAACAAAATAAAAGGGCAACCCATCAAATGGAAGGTATATTTGCAAATTATATATCAGATAAGTGGTTAATATCCAAAATATATAAGGAAATCATACACCTCAATAGTAAAAATACCCCAAACAATTTGATTTAAAAATGGCCCAATGTGAATAGACATTCTTCCAAAGAGACAAGCAGATGGCCAAAGGTACATGAAATGATGTTCAGTATCATTAATAATCAGAGGAATGCAAATCAAAACCACAATAAGATGTCACTTCATACCTTTCAGAAAGGCTATTATCAAAAAGAAAAGAAATAAATGTTGGTGAGGATGTGTAGAAAAGGGAATCCATGTGTACTATTGTTGGGAATGTCAATATGTGAATTGGTACAGCCACTACGGAAAACAGTATGAATGTTCCTCACAAAATTAAAAATAGAACTACCATATGATCCAGTAATTATACTTTTGGCTATTTATCCAAAGAAAATGAACACTAACTAGAAAAGACATATGTACCCTCATGTTTATTGTAGTGCTATGTGCAATAGCCATGATAGGGAAACAACTTCAGAATCCATCAATAGATGAGTGGATAAATAAATGTGGAATATATTTATAATACACAAAAAGGAATATTATTCAGCCATATAAAAGACAGAAATCCTACCATTTGCAACAATGTGGGTGGGCCTTGAGGGTATTATTCTAAGTGAAATCAGTCAGCAGAGAAAGACAAATACCATATAATCTCTCCTATTATAAAATAATAATTTTAAAAAAGGCAAGTTTATATACACAGAAAAGAGATTGGTGGTTACCAGAGGCATGCGGTTGGGGGAGTGAGAGAAATGAGTGAAGGGGGTCAAAAAAGAAAAAAAAAAAGTAGCCAAAAAATAAAATGGTCAAAGAAATTAATTTTAAGTGATTCTATTTCCTCATTTTTTCTCATGCACATTTTGTATTGAAGATATAATTCACATATAAGAAAATTTACCATTTTGAAGTACACAATTAGGATGCTTTTAATATATTCATAAGCTTATCTATATCATAAGTACTAACTAATTTTAAAACATTTTCATTACCCCTAAGGAAATCTCATACTCATTAGCAGTAACTCGCCATTTTTCTTTTCTCCCATTGCTGGGGGTCACTACTGTATTGTTTGTGTCTATAGGTTTGCCTAATATGGACATTTGATAGGAATGGACTCATATAATATGTGTTTTTGTGTGTGCCTAATTATAT